>JAAAWM010012158.1:0-7500 GCA_036873465.1 Thinopyrum obtusiflorum | reverse complement strand
GGGGGGGGGGGGGGGGGGGGGGGGGGGGGGGGGGGGGGGGGGGGGGGGGGGGGGGGGGGGGGGGGGGGGGGGGGGGGGGGGGGGGGGGGGGGGGGGGGGGGGGGGGGGGGGGGGGGGGGGGGGGGGGGGGGGGGGGGGGGGGGGGGGGGGGGGGGGGGGGGGGGGGGGGGGGGGGGGGGGGGGGGGGGGGGGGGGGGGGGGGGGGGGGGGGGGGGGGGGGGGGGGGGGGGGGGGGGGGGGGGGGGGGGGGGGGGGGGGGGGGGGGGGGGGGGGGGGGGGGGGGGGGGGGGGGGGGGGGGGGGGGGGGGGGGGGGGGGGGGGGGGGGGGGGGGGGGGGGGGGGGGGGGGGGGGGGGGGGGGGGGGGGGGGGGGGGGGGGGGGGGGGGGGGGGGGGGGGGGGGGGGGGGGGGGGGGGGGGGGGGGGGGGGGGGGGGGGGGGGGGGGGGGGGGGGGGGGGGGGGGGGGGGGGGGGGGGGGGGGGGGGGGGGGGGGGGGGGGGGGGGGGGGGGGGGGGGGGGGGGGGGGGGGGGGGGGGGGGGGGGGGGGGGGGGGGGGGGGGGGGGGGGGGGGGGGGGGGGGGGGGGGGGGGGGGGGGGGGGGGGGGGGGGGGGGGGGGGGGGGGGGGGGGGGGGGGGGGGGGGGGGGGGGGGGGGGGGGGGGGGGGGGGGGGGGGGGGGGGGGGGGGGGGGGGGGGGGGGGGGGGGGGGGGGGGGGGGGGGGGGGGGGGGGGGGGGGGGGGGGGGGGGGGGGGGGGGGGGGGGGGGGGGGGGGGGGGGGGGGGGGGGGGGGGGGGGGGGGGGGGGGGGGGGGGGGGGGGGGGGGGGGGGGGGGGGGGGGGGGGGGGGGGGGGGGGGGGGGGGGGGGGGGGGGGGGGGGGGGGGGGGGGGGGGGGGGGGGGGGGGGGGGGGGGGGGGGGGGGGGGGGGGGGGGGGGGGGGGGAGCAAGTCCAGGAGTCTTCTTCAAACCGCTCCCCTTCAGACCATCTTATGCTCTTTGGGATTTCAGCAAGCTCTGTCACTCTGGCTTTTACGAAGATCTTTCCTTTGAGTGCATCCTCTTTCTCCCAACTTATGATCTTACCCCATTTGGAAATAGCAGACGCAATATCTTCAGTGTTACAAAAATCAAAAGGAACACCCACAAAGAGCAACCAGCAAGTCCTATTGAAATGAACCCTGCACCAATTTCTGCCCTCATTGTATTTGGAAAAAGAGATGAAAACATCTCCGAAAGCATGCGGACCCTGCTGGATGAGCCTATCTATATCTCTGACGTGCCTGAACTACACATATGCCTCTCCAAACGGGCATGGTTGAATTTCTCTAAATCCAACTTGTGCATCTCCTTGAAGAAACTCTTCCAGAACTTCACGAACATTAGGAAAAAATACCTCGTCCGGGTGCGGATGAATATTGGCAATCGTCCAGTCCTCATGTCTTCTCGGGCGATGAGGTACTATTGCACGAGAAACCCCAGTTCGTCCCACAATCGCCTGAACCTGGAAGCCATGCAGGACAAAAGGTAGAGGATCGATGGGGATATTGGCCATCGCAGTCGACTCCGGCAAGGAGGCGACCAGATCCCTCTCCGTCGGCAATGGCAGCGATGGCAAGCTTGACGAGGCATGAGCAGAGGTGGAGGCAGAAGCAGTGGTGGAGACAGAGTAGGCAGGTGAAGTGGAATGCGAGGAGGCAAGCGACGGTCTCGGCTTGAAGTTTGGGAAAAAATCCTTGACCAGCTCCTTAAATGATGCCACCTGCCTAATCTGCGCCGCCGGCCCAATACAGTGGAACCAAGATTTGACCTCTCCATTGGCCCAAGCGTTTTCTGGTGGGCTTGGGAAAGTACTAAATGGGATAAAAGGCCAAAGTCCAGTCAAGTTTGGAACAGTGCAAAAACGGGCGTAGTGGCCGTTGACCCCGCATGCATGGCAAACCACATGATTACGTGTAACGGTATGTTGCACTTCATTGTGCACCAATTGAGGCCTGACCGAGGCAGAATTATTCTGCAATGAATTGTGGTTAATGCCCTGAATACTGCCCTCATGATTGAGCCCCGATAACCGCTCGAAAACTGATCTACCGTCCCTGACCACCATGGAGTAGCTCCGGCGATCACCGGAGTGAGGAACAATTGCCTTGCCAGCCCTACCCACCAGTGTCCATTCCTTGTCAAGATCAGCATAGTAAAGAGCTTCTTCCCGGTGCCAGTTTGGGCCACCAAAGTTCCAAAGACTAAAAACCAACTCAAAATCCTTTTCAATGATTCTACCCGCATTATATATCTCAAAACCTACCGACTTTGAGGCTACTGAGAACTTGTAAGATCTATCTCATAGGAAACGAACACGAAATCCTTGGGCATAGCCACCAAACATGGCAAGAAGTGAAACACTAACCGTGTGCACATCAAGCTTGAAAGATGCTCGGCAAAACGAAACCACCATGGTGAACTCCCTTTGATGAAATCCCGGAGAGAAAACCACCAGGTGACCAAACTTGGTCCTCATCTCCGCTTGAAACTTCTTCCCACAGTCGAAGTTGAGGGGGGGGGGGGGGGGGCCTTGATGTTCTTGGAGATCTATCCGATGTAATACTCTTTTGCGGTGTGTTTGACGAGATCCGATGAACTGTGGATATATGATCAGCTTATCTGTGATTATTATTTGAATCTTCTCTAAATTATTGTATGCATGATTTGATATCTTTGCAAGTCTCTTCGAACTATCGATTTGATTTGGCCAACTAGATTGGTTTTTTTTGCAATGGGAGAAGTGCTTAGCTTTGGGTTCAATCTTGCGGTTCTCGATCCTAGTGACAGAAGGGGAGCCGACACGTATTTTATTGTTGCCATCGAGGATAACAAGACGGGGTTTTCATCATATTGCTTGAGTCTATCCCGCTACATCATGTCATCTTACTTAATGCGTTACTCTGTTCTGTGAACTTAATACTCTAGATGCAGGCAGGAGTCGATCGTTGTGTGGAGTAATAGTAGTAGATGCAGGTAGGAGTCAGTCTACTTGATACAGACGTGATGTCTATATTCATGATCATTGCCTTAGATATCGTCATAACTTTGTGCTTTTCTATCAATTGCTCGGCAGTAATTCGTTCACCCACCGTAATATTTTCTATCTTGAGAGAAGCCTCTAGTGAAACCTATGGCCCCCGGGTCTATTTTCCATCATATAAGTTTCCGATCTACAGTTTTAGTTTCCTATTTAGAGGTTTTTGGCTCCGTATCTGATCGTTTGGGGGTACGTAGGTATATATAGGAAGAAGAAGTACGTCGGTGGAGCATTGTGGGGCCCACGAGGGTGGAGGGCTTTAATATTTTTCAAAGTGACTCCTACTTTAGATCCATATTGAGAGATTCGGTTGTGGATCTTTTTATCCAAATTTTCAATTAACTCTACGGTAGCAACCTCATTTTCAATAATTTCAAGCCTTTGCATTACATGCTCCAAAGTTAACATAGTTCCATTAACCAAAAGAGGTGGTGAGCCAAACAAATATATCATAGCATTATAAGAATCAAAAGTATGGCTACCCAAGAAATTCCCTCTGGTAATGGTATCAAGTATATATCTATACCAAGGATTAGCACCTACATAAAAATTGCGAAGAAGAACGGAAGTAGATTGCTTCCTGGTAGATCTATTTTGAGCATTGCAAATTCTATACCAAGCGTCTTTTAAATTTTCTCCCTCCCTTTGCGTAAAATTTAGAACTTCATTCTCGGGAGACAATGGAGAAGATAGAGGACTAGCCATAGCGACAAGCAACGGAAAAAAGGCGAATGAAAAAGAGAGGGCGAATAAAATGGCGAGGGTGAAGTGGGGGAGAGGAAAACAAGAGGGAAATGGCAAATAATGTAATGCGGGAGATAAGGGATTGTGATGGGTACTTGTTATGTTGACTTTTGCGTAGACTCCCCGGCAACGGCGCCTGAAATCTTCTTGCTACCTCTTGAGCACTATGTTGGTTTTTCCTTGAAGAGGAAAAGGGTGATGCAGCAAAGTAGCGTAAGTATTTCCTTCAGTTTTTGAGAACCAAGGTATCAATCCAGTAGGAGGCTACGCGTGAGTCCCTCGTACCTACACAAAACAAATAACTCCTCACAACCAACGCTATAAGGGGTTGTAAATCCCTTCACGGTCACTTACGAGAGTGAGATCTGATAGATATGATAGGATAATATTTTTGGTATTTTTGTGATAAAGATGCAAAGTAAAATAAAAGCAAAGTAAAAAAGCAAAGGAAATAACTAAGTGTTGGAAGATTAATATGATGAAGATAGACCCGGGGGACATAGGTTTCACTAGTGGCTTCTCTCAAGAGCATAAGTATTTTACGGTCGGTGAACGAATTACTGTTGAGCAATTGACAGAATTGAGCATAGTTATGAGAATATCTAGGTATGATCATGTATATAGGCATCACGTCCGAGACAAGTAGACCGACTCCTGCCTGCATCTACTACTATTACTCCACTCATCGACCGCTATCCAGCATGCATCTAGAGTATTAAGTTCATGAAAACAGAGTAACGCCTTAAGCAAGATGACATGATGTAGAGGGATAAATTCATGCAATATGATAAAAACCCCATCTTGTTATCCTCGATTGCAAAAATACAATACGTGCCTTGCTGCCCCTACTGTCACTGGGAAAGGACAGAGCAAGATTGAACCCAAAGCTAAGCACTTCTCCTATTGCAAGAAAGATCAATCTAGTAGGCCAAACCAAACTGATAATTCGAAGAGACTTGCGAAGAGAACCAATCATACATAAAAGAATTCAGAGAAGATTCAAATATTGTTCATAGATAATCTCGATCATAAACCCACAATTCATCAGTCTCAACAAACACACCGCAAAGAGAAGATTACATCGAATAGATCTCCACGAGAGAGGGGGAGAACATTGTATTGAGGGGGGGGGGGGGGGGGGGGGGGGGGGGGGGGGGGGGGGGGGGGGGGGGGGGGGGGGGGGGGGGGGGGGGGGGGGGGGGGGGGGGGGGGGGGGGGGGGGGGGGGGGGGGGGGGGGGGGGGGGGGGGGGGGGGGGGGGGGGGGGGGGGGGGGGGGGGGGGGGGGGGGGGGGGGGGGGGGGGGGGGGGGGGGGGGGGGGGGGGGGGGGGGGGGGGGGGGGGGGGGGGGGGGGGGGGGGGGGGGGGGGGGGGGGGGGGGGGGGGGGGGGGGGGGGGGGGGGGGGGGGGGGGGGGGGGGGGGGGGGGGGGGGGGGGGGGGGGGGGGGGGGGGGGGGGGGGGGGGGGGGGGGGGGGGGGGGGGGGGGGGGGGGGGGGGGGGGGGGGGGGGGGGGGGGGGGGGGGGGGGGGGGGGGGGGGGGGGGGGGGGGGGGGGGGGGGGGGGGGGGGGGGGGGGGGGGGGGGGGGGGGGGGGGGGGGGGGGGGGGGGGGGGGGGGGGGGGGGGGGGGGGGGGGGGGGGGGGGGGGGGGGGGGGGGGGGGGGGGGGGGGGGGGGGGGGGGGGGGGGGGGGGGGGGGGGGGGGGGGGGGGGGGGGGGGGGGGGGGGGGGGGGGGGGGGGGGGGGGGGGGGGGGGGGGGGGGGGGGGGGGGGGGGGGGGGGGGGGGGGGGGGGGGGGGGGGGGGGGGGGGGGGGGGGGGGGGGGGGGGGGGGGGGGGGGGGGGGGGGGGGGGGGGGGGGGGGGGGGGGGGGGGGGGGGGGGGGGGGGGGGGGGGGGGGGGGGGGGGGGGGGGGGGGGGGGGGGGGGGGGGGGGGGGGGGGGGGGGGGGGGGGGGGGGGGGGGGGGGGGGGGGGGGGGGGGGGGGGGGGGGGGGGGGGGGGGGGGGGGGGGGGGGGGGGGGGGGGGGGGGGGGGGGGGGGGGGGGGGGGGGGGGGGGGGGGGGGGGGGGGGGGGGGGGGGGGGGGGGGGGGGGGGGGGGGGGGGGGGGGGGGGGGGGGGGGGGGGGGGGGGGGGGGGGGGGGGGGGGGGGGGGGGGGGGGGGGGGGGGGGGGGGGGGGGGGGGGGGGGGGGGGGGGGGGGGGGGGGGGGGGGGGGGGGGGGGGGGGGGGGGGGGGGGGGGGGGGGGGGGGGGGGGGGGGGGGGGGGGGGGGGGGGGGGGGGGGGGGGGGGGGGGGGGGGGGGGGGGGGGGGGGGGGGGGGGGGGGGGGGGGGGGGGGGGGGGGGGGGGGGGGGGGGGGGGGGGGGGGGGGGGGGGGGGGGGGGGGGGGGGGGGGGGGGGGGGGGGGGGGGGGGGGGGGGGGGGGGGGGGGGGGGGGGGGGGGGGGGGGGGGGGGGGGGGGGGGGGGGGGGGGGGGGGGGGGGGGGGGGGGGGGGGGGGGGGGGGGGGGGGGGGGGGGGGGGGGGGGGGGGGGGGGGGGGGGGGGGGGGGGGGGGGGGGGGGGGGGGGGGGGGGGGGGGGGGGGGGGGGGGGGGGGGGGGGGGGGGGGGGGGGGGGGGGGGGGGGGGGGGGGGGGGGGGGGGGGGGGGGGGGGGGGGGGGGGGGGGGGGGGGGGGGGGGGGGGGGGGGGGGGGGGGGGGGGGGGGGGGGGGGGGGGGGGGGGGGGGGGGGGGGGGGGGGGGGGGGGGGGGGGGGGGGGGGGGGGGGGGGGGGGGGGGGGGGGGGGGGGGGGGGGGGGGGGGGGGGGGGGGGGGGGGGGGGGGGGGGGGGGGGGGGGGGGGGGGGGGAATCACCCAGTTACGTTGTGACGTTTGGTCGCACACAAAGTGTTCCTCCGGTATTCGGGAGTTGCACAATCTCATAGTTATAGGAACATGTATAAGTCATGAAGAAAGTAATAGCAATATACTAAACGATCAAATGCTAAGCTAACGGAATGGGTCAAGTCAATCACATCATTCTCTAATGATGTGATCCCGTTAATCAAATGACAACTCATGTCTATGGTTAGGGAAACATAACCATCTTTGATTCAACGAGCTAGTCAAGTAGAGGCATACTAGTGACACTCTGTTTGTCTATGTATTCACACATGTACTAAGTTTCCGGTTAATACAATTCTAGCATGAATAATAAACATTTATCATGATATAAGGAAATATAAATAACAACTTTATTATTGCCTCTAGGGCATATTTCCTTCAGTCTCCCACTTGCACTAGAGTCAATAATCTAGATTACACTGTAATGATTCTTGTCGGATCACGGGTTACGGCAAAACCCTCAAGGTTCGAACACTGGGGTGCGCACGAAGGTCTCTCCTCCACTGATCACGCCCTCACACACTCCGCGATCTAAAGGCTAGGCTCGATGAACTCGCAACACAAGAGACACAAGGTTTATACTGGTTCGGGCCACCGTTGTGGTGTAATACCCTACTCCAGTGTGGTGGTGGTGGATTGTCTCTTGGGCTGAGGATGAACAGTTACAAGGGAAGAACAGCCTCCTGAGGTTGAGGTGTTCTTGTGCTTGTGCGTGTGAGGATGATCTCAAGATGAGTTGGGGATCACTCTCAATGAGTTGCCTCCTACGGTGGTGGCTAGTCCTATTTATAGAGGCCCTGGTCCTC
>JAAAWM010012157.1:0-196435 GCA_036873465.1 Thinopyrum obtusiflorum | reverse complement strand
CTTACCGACTTGTTTAAAGACCCAACAGCTTCTGTTGGTATGGTTGGCGGGTTTATCGGGGGTGTCGTGGATCTAACATGGTCGATCGAGGATTCGGTCCAAGCGGTGCCCCTTAGCGATCAGCTGAAACAGCTGACCGAACTGCATAGGGTGGCCAGATTGGCCATGAAGGATTTGATAATCCGTCTATGGCCTGTCGAAGCCATGCCCAGTAGCCACTTCGGGCTCGTGAAGCGGCTGGTCGATGCCTGCCTTCGGCTTGATGCCATAAAGCGGTCGGTCTGCATTGAAGGTGCGCGGATGGCCTTCGCCCGTGTCAAGGTACAGTGGGCGAAGATGAACACCGTCAAGCTTGCGACCGAGGGACCGCCTGTGGGCAAAGAGCACTGCACGCCCGAGCTATATTTTGATGATGTCCTGGAAGGATCCCACATTGTAGAGGGACAGTGTGCGAAGGACATTATCTTTGAATGAATGTATTCGTGTTATTCGGTCCTGTATTATGGAACAAAGCCTATATGTAATATATTGCTTGTTGTTTTTTGAAAATATTTCCTCCTGTGCGGCCGTTTATTAAATCTGAGAGTTGGCCAGTCGTCGGCTTCAGCCCCCATGTAGGTAGTACGGGGGTGTTCGGGTTGGAACCTAAACACACTTGACCCAAGAATTTGGTCCTTGAAGGAGGTGTTTAGTGCAGCGAACCTGGCAATCGGACTATGTGGCTTTATCACCCTCACTTAGCCATAGGAGTTTGAAAATAGGAGTGTAGGCGCAGCCCCTAGTTAGTATTTGTTTATCCGGACTAGGGCGCTGTAGACACCTGATCGGGTGGAGGCCGATCCGTCGCATAATGCGGAAAAAACCCGCAAGAGATGTATGTTTAGCCACCGAATAGCTGACCAGCTCTCGTCGCATCATGACAGTCAGTTTTTGGCTTTCTCTACTAAGGTGTTTATCCGGATAAACCAGAAACACAATCGCAGTAGTTCTCCCTTTGCTACCCTAGCCGATAAGACGGAACATAAGGTAGCAAGCACAGGAGCCGGGCAACCCAACTATTGACCAAAGACATGATTCGAAGCCGATGCATATAATGCTATATTCGGGGTGCCGAATTATACTGTAAAAAGTGTTCGGACTTGTTGCAAACGTTTGGAGCGCAATGGAGCCCCTGGCGAGTTAAGTCGTACCAAAGTGTACGGGTGCAAAAAATAGTGAAATATAATGAAGGAGTAAGCCAGTGCCACATATGTTGGGCCGCAAACTGTTTCCATTATAATCTGATTGATACGTCAAAGCGTATTTGTACAAATAATGCGATAAGCAACAGGGCTATTTAGCATGCCGAGACCAAGGGGAAGCTGCGTGCGGGTCTTGAAAACAGGCAAAGTGATCATCAAGAAGATCATATAGATATTCTGCCACACGTCTATGCTGCCTGCCTCCTTGGTATGTTTATCCTTCGAAAGGATCGACGATAAGGTCGTCACGAGGGGCCTGTGGAAAAGAAACCTGAAAAGGATAGAGAGAAAAGGGAAAGTATGAGTGCCCAGATAAGGTCGAGCCGTATTGTGGACCATGATCGAGTTATGCCTCCGTCTTTGCCCATGGTATTTTTAGTGCATAGTTATGTACGCGCGGTACGTACGCCGCAATTCGGTCGGGACTGAGACGGAGGCCGAATTGCTAGTCGAACTCTTGACGAGCTGGACTGTCATGCTGTGGAGTAGTCCGGACTTGTTTAATAGTGTCCGGGTGCTTGCCCGCCGAATTGATGTTCTGCTTGATAAGGCCGCCTTGTACTTCCGCTGCCAGGGCCGCGGTGTGCTCCTCGGTACGAAGGGAGCATTCCATGTTTCCGTTGACTGTTATGACACCGCGTGGTCCGGGCATCTTAAGTTTGTGATAGGCATAGTGTGGCACCGCATTGAAGCGAGCAAATGCGGTTCGTCCGAGCAGTGCGTGATAGCCACTGCGGAAGGGGACGATGTCGAAGATCAAGTCTTCGCTTCGGAAGTTGTCCGGCGATCCGAAGACGACTTCCAATGTGATTGAGCCCGTGCAACAGGCCTCTACACCTGGTATTACTCCTTTGAAGGTAGTTTTTGTGGCTTGATCATTGACGGATCGATGCCCATCTTGCGGACTGTGTCCTGATAGAGCAGGTTAAGGCTGCTGCCACCGTCCATGAGGACTCACGTGAGGTGGAATCCATCAATGATTGGATCGAGGACTAGTGCGGCTGAGCCGCCGTGACGGATACTGGTCGGATGGTCACTGCGACCGAAAGTGATCGGGCAGGATGACCATGGATTGAATTTTGGGGCGACTGGCTCTATCGCATATACGTCCCTGAGCGCGCGTTTGTGCCCCCTCTTGGGGATATGAGTAACGTATATCATGTTCACCGTTTTGACTTGGGGGGGGATTTCTTCTGTCCCCCTGTGTTCGGTGGACGGGGCTCCTCGTCATCGTCCTCACTTGGCGACCCCTTCTCCTTATTCTCGGTATTTAACTTACCGACTTGTTTAAAGACCCAACAGCTTCTGTTGGTATGGTTGGCGGGTTTATCGGGGGTGTCGTGGATCTAACATGGTCGATCGAGGATTCGGTCCAAGCTGGATGAGCCCGGATTGCTTCTTTTAAATGGCTTCTTCCGCTGACCGGACTTGGAGCCAATGAATTCGGTGTTGACCGCCGTGTCATCGGTATTGTCACCGTTGTTTCGACGCTTGTGCCTATTGCGTCGGGGCTTGCCGTTGCTATTTCTGGCTTCAGAGGTGCCAGGTTTGCTTGCATTGTTGCTGCTATGGGCTAGCCAACTATCTTCGCCCGCGCAAAAGCGGGTCATAAGTGCCATGAGGGCTGCCATGGACTTTGGCTTTTCTTGGCCAAGGTGCCGGGCGAGCCATTCATCACGAATGCTATGCTTAAAGGCCGATAGGGCTTCGGCATCCGGACAGTCGACGATCTGGTTCTTTTTAATTAGGAACCTGGCACAGAATTTCCTGGCCGACTCTCCGGGCTGTTGAACGATGTGACTTAAGTCATCGGCATCCGGAGGTCGGACATATGTACCCTGGAAGTTGTCATGGAAGGCGTCTTCCAAGTCCTCCCAGCTGCCAATGGAGTTTTCTGGCAGGCTGTTTAACCAGTGCCGAGCTGGTCCCTTGAGCTTTAGCGGGAGGTATTTGATGGCATGAAGATCATCACCGCGGGCCATATGAATATGGAGGAGAAAGTCCTCAATCCATACTGTGGGATCTGTTGTTCCATCATATGATTCGATATTCATGGGTTTAAACCCTTCTGGGTATTCATGCTCCATTACTTCGTCAGTGAAGCAGATGGGGTGTGCGGTGCCTCTATATTGGGCCAAGTCGCGATGCAGTTCGGATGGAGTCCGTCTGCGGTTTTTGGCCGGGATGTGGTTATGCTTATCGCGCCCGGCTAGATAGCCGTCCTCGCGCATCGGGGCACGCCTCGCGATCCGTAGATCGATCTGGTCTGACCTGCTCTATTTTCCAAGTCTTGCCGTAGGTCGTACGTATATCCCCGAGCTGTTATGTCTCTACTTTTACTGCGAGGTAGTACGGGCTGGTGTTCAGCTTGAGTTGCCATTTTGCCACGGCCACGTGGTGGTCGGTCGGCCGCCTTATGCACTGATGGTACAGGCTCCAGCGCCTCGTCGTCGAATTGGGGTAGCAGCTTACACTTCGGGTAATTCTTGGTTGGGCGCCTGAGGCCGTATTCCTCGGCTGCTAGGACATTAGTCCACCCGTCGTTGAGCAGATCTTGGTCAGCTTGAAGCTGCTGCTGCTTCTTTTTCAGGCTCCTTGCAGTGGCTATTAGGCGGCGCTTAAAGCGCTCCTGCTCAAGGGGTTCCTCAGGCAAGATAAAGTCTTCGTCGCCGAGGCTCACCTCATCCTCGGAGAGCGGAAGATAATTACTATCCTCCGAGTCTTCGTTTACAGCCTGTTCATCAGGGCCAATTTGCCCATCTTCCCGATCGTCCTGTTCGGAGGTTGGCTCGATGGGGTCTTCTTGGTCTTCGGTGTCGTCCGGAGTATCATTATCGCCTGTGCCGGTATTGCTGTCCTTTCCACAGCGTGATTTAGAGCGGCGCCGCTAACGTCGGCGCTTTGGTTGTGTCTCAGGAGGTTTATCCTCAACTGGATTTTTCTCGTTATCGCTGTTACCCAATTTGGGTGTATCCACCATGTACACGTCATACGAAGAGTTGGCCGTCCAGCGTCCGGTAAACGGCGGGTTTTGGGCCTGCTCTTCTCCGGCATCGTCGTCCATACCGTCGATGTCTTCGGAGCCGTAATCGAGCATGTCGGTTAAGTCCTCAATAGTGGCTATGAAGTGGGTGGTGGGTGGGACGTAAAATCCCCGCTCTCAGCCCCTAGTCCGGGCCGGGCGTAGTTCGGACGTAGCCCCTCTGTAATGACGAGGGATCACATTAAGTCCAGAGCCTCACTTAAAGGCGAGGTTTGGCTAGGGAGAAGAGAGTCCGTGGAGTATGGCGGGAAGGAAACTCCTCGGTCGAGCTCACACGGTGCAGACTCCGAGGGTTTAGAGCCAGTGTTCGGAGAAGAGTCCGGCTTCATGATGATTTCCAGTGACACTACTTCCTCCGGCTCTCCCGTACTAGGCTCAATAGCCGCAGAGAGCCCGACGGGCTCGGAAATCCCATCTTCGGACCTGGTGATGCGCTCCAGATCTAAGGCCAGAGCGGAGGTTGGGGTCGCGAACCCTTGGAAGATCAAATCTCCTCGGATATTGACGACATAATCCAGATTTCCAAAACTAATCTGGTGACCTGGGGCGTAGCTGTCGATCTGCTCTAGATGGCCAAGCGAGTTGGCCCGTTGTGCGAAGCCGCCGAACACGAAGATCTGGCCGGGGAGAAAGACCTCCCTCAGGGTAGCATTGTTGTAGATGACTGATGGAGCCATCGAACCTTCTGTCGATGGCACAGTGGAACTCTCAATGAAAGCACCAATGTCGGTGTCAAAACCGGCAGATCTCGGGTAGGGGGTCCCGAACTGTGCGTCTAAGGATCGAAGGTAACAGGAGACAGGGACACGATGTTTACCCAGGTTTGGGCCCTCTTGATGGAGGTAATACCCTACTTCCTGCTTGATTATCTTGGATGAATATGGGGTTTACAAGAGTTGATCTACCTCGAGATCGTAATGGCTAAACCCTAGATGTCTAGCATGTATGATTATGATTGCCTCTACGGACTAAACCCTCCGGTTTATATAGACACCGGAGGGACCTAGGGTTGTACAGAGTCGGTTTACAGAGGAAGGAATCTTCATATCCAAACGCCAAGCTTGCCTTCCACGTAAAGGAGAGTCCCATCCGGACACGGGAATAAGTTTCTGTCTTGTATCTTTATGGCCCATTAGTCCGGCCCACGTCACATAGCCCGGACGCCCGAGGACCCCTTAATCCAGGACTCCCTCAGCGGCGCTCCAATGGAGTTCGGCGAGCATAGAGTGGAGACCCACGCGAGGGAGACGGATCTCTCGGTGGTGTACACCATCGACCTGGCCGTGGTGGATGACTACATCAACAGCGTTGAGCAGTTGCTTGCTGAAGACAAGTACAAGGTGGTCGGCATCGACCTCCAGTACACCGCCGGTCGTCCCGGCATAGATCAGAAGGTTGCCGTTGCCCAGTTGTGCGTGCGCCATCATGTCCTCATCTACCACTACTGCATGGCCACAGAGCCTTGCGACCGTTTCAACAGGTTTGTCAACAGCACTGACTACAAGTTCGCCACGGTGGATACCACCAATGATGTAAAAGCGCTCAGTGTTACGGGATTGGCCTGCAAGAACCTTGTCAAAATCCGTGACCACTACAGGGTCTGGGGTAGCACGAAGAAGGACTCCCTGGTCGAACTCGCCTCGGCCATCATCAACCCCTACTACGAAAAGATGAAGCAGGATGCCTAGAGAACAAGTCCCGTATCCTAGCACGGGGCCTGGATGCGGCAACTGGATGAACCTCACCTCAGGTTTGCGGCCAAGAGCATGTACACATGCTACAAGATGCACAGGCGGATCATTGACATGAGGAAGTGCCTCGTTACCCAAATCGACGAGCCCGGATCGAGCCACAAGCAGAGCAAGCGTCACAAGAAGTAGATGATGATCAGATGATCGTTTATGCTAGTTAATCATGCATGTAATATATAGTTTACTTTATTGGTGTGTGGAAATGTCATGTGTGTAGTAGCCACCTATGTAATTATGCATGTAATAGTTTACTTTGGTGTGTGCAAATGCCATGGTTGTAGTAGCCACCGATGTAAGTGGATGTTTAATTTGGTTATGCAAGCATGTCCTTATAAGTGTGTGTATATATATATGTTGTTGTTCTGTATGCAATCCCATCGCACAACACACACGTCTTATTAGCAGCAACCGTCTGTGTTATTATCGGTATTCACACACATTTCTGATTACAGACCTGTTTGCTGCGTATCACACACATCTTGTTCATTTGAACCGTTTTTGTTCTCATGTGTCAATGCAAACAGTTCATCCGAGTGAACCGTATGCTCTATATCGCACACACCTTCATCTGGCTGCCCATTTCTTTTGTGTTGCCTAATCACAAACAGTTCATCCAAGTGAACCGTATGCTGTACATCGCACACGCCTTCATCTGGCTGCCCGTTTCTTTTGTTCCTCCTCATCGAAAACGGTTAATTGAACTGAACCGTATGCCCTGAATCACACACGCAACTAAAATTTGAACCGTGTTTGATGCATCCTCCATTGCAAACGTTTTGCACCTTTTTTGATGGTTTTTTTACACCACCGTTTGCGATTATGGCATCGCACACAATTTCGTCGAAGGGTATCTGATCGTAGTGTCGCGTTAGCAGCATCCTGCAGTAGTGAAGGTCTTCAGAGTAGGCAATGGTACCTGTTGAAGCATATATCTCGATGGTTACAGGTAGCTCCTCAGAGGAGGATTCAGAGACAGATGACCAGTCCTATATCCCACATGAGGTGTATGCTCTAAGTTGCAATGCTTATATTTCTCATATCATGCATATGGTGTCTTGCATTGCTTAGTTCAGACATCATATGCACAATATTGAATTCCATCTGCTTAGTTTAGAGATCATACATGCGAGTGCCAGCTGCTTAGTATATGAATCAATTGTGTCAATTATATCATGCCATCTGGTATACTTAGACAACATGTATGTGAATTATTTCATCCCAACCTATTTTAGAAAGACATCATATAGTTTTGTCATGTCATCATGTTTAGATACTCATCATATGTTGAATTATGCCATTATATCCTGTTAAGTTATTCATCATATATCTGAAACTGTGTCATGCTATCCTGTTTAGTTAGGCATCACATATGTGAAATTGTGTCATGCTATCCTGTTTGGTTAGACAACATATATGTGAATTACCACACCTGTCTATCATACAATGTCTGTATGTTCAATTTCTTTTGTTGTTTATCAGCCATTTGAATTGGAGGGGGTGATGGTAGTATCTAAGGGAGCAAAAACCCATTCTTCACAAAAGACAGTGCTACCCGTCGATGCAGATAGAACCATGGTTGTACTGGCCCACGAACTAGCCCCACCACACATAATCAAGACTCTTCCAGATTGCACACTTACACCGTTGGACAGAGAACCAGCTACAACCCATCTAACCCCAACCCCAGCTGATAGTAACCCACTTCTAGTTGACAAAGCACCATGTCCACCACAGAGTACCTCCACACGAGCAGTTTGTAAAGCAACTGCAGTGCCCAAAGCACGAAGACCACCATAGCGAACCCAAACTCCACGTTTAAAGCAGAAGAGCAACTGTTCTCAGGTCAGATTCTGTAGCTATGGTCCATACTCCTTTGCTGTTGCATCACTGTATTTACTCATACCAACTACTTTTGAATTTGAAGGATCCAATTGAAACTCCAATGGCGCAACAAGTATGTTTTAAACCTATTTCTTTAACTGGATTGCTGTTCTAACTTCTTGCTCTATGTTGATTTCAGTTTCAGTTGTATAAACAGTTATGTTCTCATGTGATGCACATTACAAGTGTTGCCAATGCCGTGTAGTTTCTCACACTTATATTCTGTCTATGCTGCTGTGTCTTAAAAATATATGAGTTGAACTGTGTCTCTATCTTGATTTGGCAACATAAACCAGAATGATATGGACAATACAGTGACCATAGTACATAGATATATGTTTGTTTCATGCTGTTATCCTGTCCACCTTACTACTGAACCGGTTTACCAAAATGAGTTTCGTATACTACATGCTAAACCTGTGATGTGTCTACTTGTTTCTCTTGTAGTATGCGAACATAATATTGGAGAAGAGCACCCCACTATGCAATGGTAGAGAAATTAATGCAGATAAGGTTCAAGATAGTGAGACAACCCTGTTGGTATCCAAGAAAGGTGATAAAAACGATCTTGTAGACAGTGAGAAAACCCCACAGTCATACGTTGATGTAGTGTTCGAGTTACTGGCCAGTACCGCTGGCACAAGCTCTTCGAACTCGCTACCTGAATCACTTCGGCTTCTTCAGTCTCAGCTACAAGCTGAAAGGCATCAGTCAGTTGTGCTGTGGCAAGAAGCCGAAGGACTGAGGAAGTCCCTGCAGAATTCAGATGCATACTTTCTTGTGCAACAGCAACAAGCGCTGGAGGATTTAAGCACCAAACAAGAGAAAGTTAATAAGCTTGTTAAGCATCTTGCCAGCATTATGGGTACCCAGGATATTGTTTCTTGAGCTCTTCTGAAGTGGTATTAGTTTTGGACTTGTTTTGCTGCGGCGTTTATTTGCACTGGTCGCCAACTTTGACAACCAGTGTACGTGATATGCTACTTTGTTCCCTATATTTGCACTAGTGACGAACTTTGATGCCCAGTGGATGTAATATGTGTAATAGTGGTGATAGCCTAGCGTAAGTTGCTTGCTTATTTATTTCCTTGTTGTCTTGTTTATTTATTTGCTTGTAGTCAGTGCAGTTCTTTTTCCGCGGTTTGCTAGTGGCCGCAATAACCTGTTTTTAAAACTAGGCCACAATAACCATGGGCTACATATTTACTATAGTGACTCTGGGCCTCCTACGGGCCGTAGAAACAATGGGCCTTCTACGGGGAGTAGCATCAATGGGCCTTCTACGGGCCATATGATCGATTGGCCAAACATGGGCCAATAATGGACCGCATTATGAGCCTTAAACGGGCTAGAGTTGGAATCGTCCGTTCATGGGCCGACCATAGCGGGTCGTCGTTAATCGGCCGTATTTGATGACGCTATGAAAATGGCCCAACGGGTTAACGGGCCACAAACGGGCCGACTATAACCACGGGCTGAATTTGGCCCACAAGCAGAAAAGGCCAGTAACAGGTCGTAAGTAACCAAATGCTAGAAATGAGCCCAAGAATAAATGGGCCCTGAGAAGGCCGAAAGATAGCATGGGCTTGAAACGGCCCAATGGAATAATGGGCCGTTAATGGGTATAAAGCGATATACTGTTCATTACGGGCCAGTTTCACCACAGGCCAGTAATGGGCCAAGAGTTACAAAGTGCCTCATATGGGCCGAAAGACGTCATGGGCCAGAAGTTACAACGGGCTGGAATCATATTGGACGGCCCAGATGACGCTACTAGGCCTAATTCGGATAGGCCGTAACGGACCCTGGGTTAGCGGGCTGTAAATGGGCTATGTGCGAACAGGCCATTAACAGGCTTTCCGTGGGCCGGCCCGCTATCTTTTGACCAAGTCAAATTGGCTGGCCTTTTCACAGGAATGGGCCTCTGTTGGGCCGTGCCACGTGTTGACGTATCATTGGCGCATTCTGTCCAATGAGTGGATGACATATGTCCCAACGGTGACCCGACACGTGTTTCCTCCAGCCAATGATAATTTTACACGTGGAAAATACCCATTGGTCCGGGCTGTTAACGGGTTATCGGATCCAAACCGGAACCCGATAGCTTAACGGCGACCCGTTACAGTGGATGCCACGTGTCGGTCACCCTTGACGAAAGCACTTCTATGACGCGCGATTTATCGTCATGGAAGTGGACACTTCCTTGATGATAATTTTGGTAATGCCATGGAACACTTCTATGACAGCACAGGTATGACTATCTTGATTCTGTCATAAATCATCATGGATGTACATGCATGACAAAAAACGTGACCAACTGTGACAAACACGTATCATCACGGAAGTGTATTTTTTTGTAGTGATAGTGAGCATGTGTATGACTCAAGAGGATACTGATATATCTCACTTAGGGTTTTGTAAAGTATCACGAAGCAAAGGGATCATCACATGATAACCAAAGGTCCACTCGAATGTCATTTGTGTAAACATAGGGATAGATATGGATGTCCACGGTTCTGCTACCGGTCATTGAACGAAGGGGTTACATTCATGTCTATGTTTTACCAAACCTACAGGGTCACAAGCTTAAGGTAATCATGATCTATTCAGTGCTAGTAGGACAAGAGTATCGAGGATTTATTTTTGAAATAGTTTCGTTAATATTCAAAATAGTCCCGAGAGGAATCAGAAGCGTTTTCGGGGTCACCATAAGGGTTTCGGAGTTTCTCGGGAAATACCACGTATTCCCGGTAAATAAATATATAGATGTTTCTAGTGATGTTAATCTAACAATAAAAAGCTCTAGTAATTGTTAGGAGGCTTTTATATTTAATCTAATATCAACGGGCCTTGAAACCCCAAGTAGTGGGAGGAATATTGGGCCCAATAGGGAAGGCTCCCCACTTTTCCAAGTGGGGGGCCGAATTGGAGTGGGGGAGGAGCCCTCCCTTTGGCCGGCGCGCCAAGGAGGGCCTTTCCCTCCTTGGTGGCAGCCCCTCCCTCCATCCCTAACCTATATATACTAGAGGATCTTGCCCTTTGGGATATACAAGTTTTGGAGCCTTCTCTAGTTCTCTAGTAATAGTTCTAATTGAGATAATTAGAGCTAGTTATAGTTCCTCTAATCTCATAATTAGAAGCCCATGAGGCTCTAATCTCCTCCTCTAATTCTCTGGTGGCAATTAGTTCTAGATGGTGAAGCGCTGCTGGATCGTGAAGACCGTACGCTTGCAAATTGTGGAGAGGCCGTGGTTTCCGTCTTCCGTTTGAGGGATTGATACGTCTTTGTAGTATCTATAAATTTTGATTGTTTCATGCCAATATTCTACAACTTTCATATACTTTTGGCAACTTTTTTATACTATTTTTGGGAATAACGTATTGATCCAGTGCCTAGTGCCAGTTCCTGTTTGTTGCATGTTTTTTGTTTCGCAGAATATCCATACCAAACAAAGTCCAAACGCGATAAAAACTGACGAAGATTTTTTTGGAATATATGTGATTTTGGGGAATTGGAATCAATGGGAGATGATGCACGAGGGGCCCACAAGCCATGGAGGCGCGCCCCCTCCCCAGGGCGCGGCCAGGAGGCTTGTGGCCACCCCGTAAGGCAGTTGGTTCCCTTCTTCGGCCGCAAGAAAGCTAATATCTGGATAAAAATCATGTTAAAATTCAGCCCAATCGGAGTTACAGATCTCTGGGAATTTAAGAAATGGTGAAAGGCCAGAATCTGGGAACGCAAAAACAAAAGGAAACACACACACACACACACACACACACACACACACACACACACACACACACACAGAGAGAGAGAGAGATAGAGAGAGAGAGAGAGAGAGAGAGATCCAATCTCCGAGGGGCTCCCGCCCCTCCACCGCCATGGAGGCCAAGGACCAGAGGGGAAGTCCTCCTCCCATCTAGGGGGAGGTCAAGGAAGAAGAAGAAGGGGGCTCTCTCCCCCTCTCTCCCGGTGGCACCGGAACGCCGCTTGGGCAATCATCGTGTGACGGCGATCTACTCCAACAACTCCGTCATCTTCACCAACACCTCCATCACATCCCCCCATCTATCTACAGCGGTCCACTCTCCCGCAACCCGCTGTGTCCTCTACTTGAACATGGTGCTTTATGCTTCATATTATTATCCAATGATGTGTTGCTATCCTATGATGCTTGAGTAGATTTTTGTTGTCCTATCGATGATTGGTGAATTGCTATGATTTGTTTAATTTGCATGTGGTTATGTTGCTGTCCTTTGGTGCCGATCATATGAGAGCGCGTGTGGATCACACCATAGGTTTGTTGTATATTGATAGGACTGTGTATTGGAGGGCAAGGGTGACAGCAGCTTCTGCCTAGCATAGAAATTGATGCATACGGGAAGGGGGGCCAATATATCTTAATGCTATGGTTTGGTTTAACCTTAATGAACATTAATGCTATGGTTTGGTTTTACCTTAATGAACATTAGTAGTTGCGGATGCTCGCTAATAGTTCCAATCATAAGTGCAAAGAATTCCAAGTAAGGGATGACATGCTAGCAGTGGCCTCTCCCACATAAAACTTGCTATCGGTCTAGTAACGTAGTCAATTGCTTAGGGATAATTCCGGAACTCCTACCACCACTTTTCCACACTCGTTAAACTAACGTAATTGTTTCTTTATCTAAACAGCCCCCAGTTTTTATTTGCGTGCTCTTTATTATCTTGCAAACCTATTCCACAACATCTACAAAGTACTTCTAGTTTCATACTTGTTCTAGGTAAAGCGAACATTGAGCGTGCGTAGAGTTGTATCGGTGGTCGATAGAACTTGAGGGAATATTTGTTCTACCTTTAGCGCCTCGTTGGGTTCGACACTCTTACTTATCGAGAAAGGCTACAATTGATCCCCTATACTTGTGGGTTATCAAGACCTTTTTCTAGCGCCGTTGCCGGGGAGCAATAGCGTGGGGTGAATATTCTTGTGTGTGCTTGTTTGCTTTATTCACTAAGTAGATTTTATTTGCTATTATTAGTTGTTTTATATCTTTAGTTATGGATATGGAACACGAAATACCAAAAAAATTAGGTGCACTTGCTACTCATGGAGATGGGGAACCTCCTAAAACCCTCGATGCTCGTTATGCGGAAAATATTAAACACTACTTTGATAATCCTGAGAAAACCCCATTCAACTTGATAATGGGAGACACGTTGGATCAACATGAATACTTTAGGGATTATCGCTTGACGCAAAAAGGGAAACTCTTATGGGATCAAATTCATATGTTGCATTGGTATGCTTGGAATTTATGCCGATTATACTTGTTGCTCTAGGATGAAGGCCCCACACCTTCCCTTTTCATGTAAATTTAATGATAATGAAACCTTGGCTTCTTATGCTAATGGTATATATGATTACCATGATGTGAAACAAATAGAAGAATTTGTTGCTTTTAAGGGTGCTTATGAAATTGAATCTTTGTTTGAAAGGTGTGAAAATTATGATGATGGTGTTTACAGACCTGAAATTTTCCTATACTCAAATATTGCTATGGGAATTATGAATATAATGCCGATATTAATGAGTTTATTGAGAAAGTCTCCGGTGTCCAAGAAGAGATTAATATTTTGCAGAAATCTATGGAAGAAGAAATTGATGACACTGTGAGCTCATTGGATGAAAAAGATGAGGAGGAGAGCGAAGAACACAAGGAGGAAGAGCGGATTGATCACCCGTGCCCACTTTATAATTAGAGTAACTCTTCAACTCATACATTGTTTAATTTACCTTCATGCTTACCGAAGGATGAATGCTATGTTGATTGCTATGATCCCTTGGATTCGCTTGAAATATCCCTTTCTGATGGAATTGATGCTTGCTATGCTTGTGGCCATGATGCCAATATGAATGATGCTTATGGAGATGAACTTGCTATAGTTCCTTATGTTAAGAATAAAATTTTTGCTATTGCACCCACAGATGATAGTCCTATTATCTTTTTGAATTCTCCCAACTACACTATATCGGAGAAGTTTGCGATTATTAAGGATTATATTGATGGGTTGCCTTTTACCATTACACTTGATGATTTTGATATATATAATATGCATGTGCTTGCTGCTCCTACTTGCAATTATTATGAGAGAGGAACTACATCTCCACCTCTCTATGTTTTCAATACGATAAAATTGCAGGAAAATATTTATGCTATGTATTGGTCTTTACTTGATGTGCATGAATTGTTCTTTTATGACATGCCGATGCATAGGAAGAGAGTAAGACTTCGTTGTTGCATGATATATATTACTTTGTTCTCACTACTAAATTACAAATCATTGTTAATTAAAATTGGCTTTGATATACCTTGGGATTCGGATTATCAATTACTTGAGCACTTTATGCCTAGCTTAATGGCTTTAAAGAAAGCGATGCCAGAGAGACAAACCCAGAAGTTTTAGAGAGTCATTTTATTCTGTTGTGTGCTTTTTAAAAGTTTAAAAACAAAAAAATATAGAGGGGAACCTAAAACTTTTCAAAAAGAAAAGCGAAGTGAGAAAGACGAGCATTGTTAAAGTGGGAGCTAGCCTTGAACTTTGTTCATGCCCATGAAAACTTTGTGAACCTTGATTACAGAAAATTTTCAACAAAAATAATTATCCCCTTATACAAATCCATTGTATTATAAAAATAATGTGCCAAGATTTGCCTTTAGGATGATTAGATTGCTTGTTTGGTATGTGCAGTGGAAAAACAGAAACTTTGGCTGTAGTGCGTGAATTTACGTTTTTTACTGGAACATCAAAAGCTTCTGAAACTTTTTGCACAGTATTTCTATACAATTTTTTTATTTTTTCCTAATTTTTCAGAATTTTTAAAGTTACACAAGTATGGTAGATGTTCATATTACTACAGACTGTCCTGTTTAAGACAGATTCTGTTTTTGATGCATCACTACTAGGAAAATGCTTATACATAAAAGTTTACCAGTAGCGTTTGTTTGTGTCCCCATGCTACTGGTAATTACCAGTAGCGCTGGGTACAAAGTGCGTTACTAGTATGGTTTAGTAGCAGCGTTGGTTTCTTTTGGGCACGCTACTGGTAAGTGTGCCACACCACACCACCAGATCAAAAAATATTAGCAGCGTGGGATGTAAAACCGACGCTACTGGTAACTACATAGCTGTAACGCATGTGGGACACCCCCCCCCCCCACCCTGGATGGCGTCGGAGGCCCGGGTGTTGAGGGAGTCGTCGTGGACGCCGGCGTGGAGAAGTGGAGGGACTGGAGCGAGGCCAGGAGGGCCGTAAGAGGAGGGAGGAGGAGACGCGCCGCCGCAGCCTTTGATGAAGGCGTCGCGGATCCGGCCGTGGCCGGAGCGACGGGTGCTGGCGCACGCGCTGGCGTTCCGCGCGGCGAACGCGCTGCTGGTGTGCACCTACTTCAACCCCAACGAGCACTGGCAGTGCCTCGAGGTCGCCCACCGCGTCGCCTTCGGGTAAGCTCGCCGCCGCTCTCTCCCGGCTCATGCCCCATTCCGCGGGTGCTAGCTAGTCTAGCAGGATCGGGATTGGACGACCCTGTCCCCATTCAGCACCGCGAGACAGTCCCGTTCCGCTATGGGACGCCCTGTCCTCTCGCTCATCTTGAAGTTTTGATGCTAGATTGCTGCCGTGTTGGATGATTTTGGCTGCTACTTTTGCAGGTACGACCACCTCACCTGGGAGTGGAAGCGGGGCCTTCGAGGTTACCTCCACCTACTGATCTTCGCTGCCCTTTACAAGTTTCTGGCTTTTCTTCACCTCGATACCCCCTGGTTCATGGTAATTACTCCGACATTTTGGAAATGAAACTGAGAGAGTTTCAGTGCTGGATATTTCTTTGAGCAAATATTACAACTGGAACGCAGACTTACGATTGCAGTCACAAGTCACATGGAGTTCGAACTGTCAGTGAACATAGGTTCTACCATTCTTGTTGTAGGTTAAGTGCGAGCAATTTCCAGTAGTATGAGATCTCATGTTGAATAGGTTATCTCCGGTTGCACGATAGCTAAATTCCTCATTCAGTTTGTTTTCTGAGGCCAATGTCATCCAGAACATTCAGAATTTGTATACTGTTTCTATTAATTATAGCCGATTGGGTAGCGGATTTAATATGGCTAGGAAACCTTTGCCCGGACCCCCTCTCCCCACCCTCTTCCTCTTAACTTAATAGGTTTACCACTTTCTGCATATAGGGAGCATGTTCTTATCAATTTATTCATTTCTTTTGTAGGCGATGGCTCCACGGCTTCTACAATCAGTATTTGCATCCTTTGGAGATCAGCACACTCGCAACGCTGGTTCCCGTTGAGGACACCATGGACAAGGTACTCTGGCCCTGGTGCTGCAGCCATGGACAAGGTGCCATCCACATCTCTCTCTGTTCGATTCGTATTTGGAGTATGGTACTCCATGTGGTTCTTTGCCCCCATCTATGCTTTATTAATCTATATGCATTGAGTAAAATATATATAGATCATGCTATGCTATATATGTGTATCGTCTACTGTGTCCATGTGCCAGTTAATTCATCTCATACTGCTTTGAAGCTGCTACCTAAGTATCGAGCGATTCCCTTTGTTCCAGCTGTTGTTCTTAGCAGACAAATGTGGGAGAATGTACTAGCTACATATATTGGTTCTTGGGTTTATTATTAGAGCTTTTTATCTGCATATATACATAGGCGTGAGAATGCCCAGGTATGCGACCCTAAATTTAGTTTCACTGCTTTCTTACTCATGGGATTTATCCAATTAATAACTATAATGGACTAATGAGAAAAAGACAAGGGAAGTTAGCTTTATAAAAATGAAACTATTCATGGTAAACATTTGGCAGAAGAGAATCACAAAATGAACAAAAACCTCCTTCACGGGAAACATCAGGTGTGGTAAAATGCTCACTAAAAAATAGAAACTAGAGATTACTTCCTAGTTTCCTTATGCCTCGTTGCTACTGGTGATGTCTGTTTGGGTAACCCTCTGCCTCATGGTGTTCACCTGGTTGGCACCAATCTGCTAATTATACATAAGGAGAATTTGAGTTATATAAATATCCTAATTGTCTACATCACTAACATTGAACAAAATGATGTAGTCTAGAGTTCAGCATGACTTCATTTTTTCTGCTCTTTTTCCTAAGCATATCAAAGAAAATCCAACCTCAAGCCTTTGACAATTTGAACCATTGATCTGCTCTATGCTTCCTATCCATTTTCACATCAATTAGGTGCGTTGACATCGACATTGACATCGACACGGCGCTGGAGCGGCGGCGGTGACGACATAGACATCGACACGGGGCTTGGCGGCGGCGGCGACGACGTCATCGACATCGACACGGGGCTGTGGCGCCGATGACGACAACATCGTCATGGTGCTGCGGCGCCGGCAATGACGACGACGACATCGTCACGGTGTTGCGGCGGCGGCGACGCCGACGACATCAACACGGCCTTGTGGAGGCGCCGACGCTGATGACCTATACGCGTGGCGTATATTGTATATATATGTATTAATTATCTATATCAAATATGTATGATTGACTGCACGCAGAACATGTACGCATTACGAAATGCATGTTATGTGAGAACTATGAAATGTATGTGTAAACTGGAATAGGTAGATTTTTATTTTTTTTAAATCCAAATTAGTTACTAGTAGCGTGGGGGTATGATAGAGGCGTTGCTACTATTCGGTTAGTAGTGGCACAGCTGCGAAATAGTAGTAGCGTAGGTTGCACCAACGCTACTGGTACGTCTGTTTATCAGTAGCGTGGGGTAAAAAATGCGCTACTGCTAAAAAATAGCTGTAGCGTCATAGTAGTAGCGCGGTGCCCTGCGCTACTAGTATGCAAAAAAACCTACGCTACTAGTAGTGCTTTTCCTAGTAGTGATATTGTTTTGCTTGTTTTGATGAAACTACCGATTGTATCGGTGGTATAAGCCATAGAGAAGTTATAATACAGTAGCTACAGTGCAAATGAATGGGTTTGCAACAATACTTGAAGTGGTTATTTGCTTTATTATACTAACAGATCTCACGAGGGTTTTGTTAGGTTTTGTGTGATTGAAGTTTTCAAATTTTTGGTGAGATCACGATGGATGAAGGAATAAGGAGTGGCAAGAGCCTAAATTTGGGGGTGCCCGAGGCACCCCAAGGTAATATTCAAGGACTCCCAAGCAACTAAGCTTGGGGATGCCCCGGAACGCATCCCCTCTTTCTTCTAACGATCATCGGTAATTTTACTTGGAGCTATATTGTTATTCGTCACATGATATGCGTAAATCTTGGAGCGTCGTGTGCTTTTTATTTTTATTTTAATAATGCATCATGCTGGTATGAGATAGTCCTTGGTTGATTTATATAATGCTCTTTGCACTTCATTTATATCTTTTGAGTATGGCTTTATAGAATGCTTCATGTGCTTCACTTATATCATTTGAAGTTTGGATTGCCTGTTTCTCTTCACATAGAAAACCGCTATTGTAGAATGCTCTTTTGCTTCACTTATATTTGTTAGAGCGTGGGCATATCTTTTGTAGAAAGAATTAAACTCTCTTGCTTCAGTTATATCTATTTAGAGAGTCAACAAGAATTGGTCATTCACATGGTTAGTCATTAAATCCTACATAAAACTTGGAGATCACAGAATATGATATGTTTGATTCCTTGCAATAGTTTTGCGATATAAAGATGGTGATATTAGAGTCATGCTAGTGAGTAACTGTGGATTGGTAGAAATACTTGTGTTAAGGTTTGTGATTCCCGAAGCATGCACATATGGTGAACCGTTATGTGATGAAGTCGGAGCATGATTTATTTTCTGACTGTCTTCCTTATGAGTGGCGGTCGGGGACGAGTGATGGTCTTTTCCTACCAATCTATCCCCCTAGGAGCATGCGTATTAGTACTTTGTTTCAATGGCTAATAAACTTTTGCAATAAGTATGTGTGTTCTTTATGATTAATGTTGAGTCCATGGATTATATGCACTCTCACCCTTCCATCATTGCTAGCCTCTTCGGTACCGTGCATTGCCCTTTCTCACCTCGAGAGTCGGTGCAAGCTTCGCCGGTGCTGTTGGGAATCATTGCATGGAAAACAAAAAAAATTCTACGCACACGCAATAATGATCTATCCATGGGGATGCATAGCAATGAGGGGCAGAGTGTGTCTATGTACCCTCGTAGACCGTAAGCGGAAGCATTTCACAACGCGGTTGATGTAGTCGAACTTCTTCGCGCTTTAACCGATCAAGTACCGAATGCATGACACCTCCGTGTTCTACACACGTTCAGCTCGGTGACGTCCCTCGCCTTCTTGATCCAGCAAGACGTCGAGGTAGTAAATGAGTTCTGTCAGCATGATGGCATGGTGACGGTGATGGTGAAGTGATCTCCGCAGGGCTTCGCCTAAGCACTACGAAAATATGACCGGGGTGTAAACGGTAGAGGGGGGCGCCGCACACGGCTAGGCAATTGTCTGGTGTGTGCTAGGCGCCCCCTCCCACATATATATAGGTGGGAGGGAGGGAGGAGTAGCCATAGGAGGCGCCCAAGTAGGAGGAATCCTACTTGGAGTCCCTCCCAAGCCGCGCCCCGCTGCCATATATAACCGAGGGGGAAGGAAAGAGGGGGGGAGGGAAGGAAGTGGGAATCCTAACCCACAATTTCCTTTCCCTTCTCCTCCTTATACCGGCCCATATGGGGGGGCGCACCAGCCCCTTGTGGATGGTGTGTTTCCCCTCTTGGCCCATAAGGCCCATATCTTTTGCCGGGGGCGCCTGGAACCCCTTCCGGTGACCCGATAAGTACCCGGTACCCCCCGAAACACTTCCGGTGTCCGAATACCATCGTCCTATATATCAATATTTACCCCTCGACCATTTCGAGACTCCTCGTCATGTCCATGATCTCATTCGGGACTCCAAACAACATTCGGTCACCAAATCACATAACTCATATAATACTATATCGTCATCGAACGTTAAGCATGCGGACCCTACGGGTTCGAGAACTATGTAGACATGACCGAGACACCTCTCCGGTCAATAACCAATAGCGGAACCTAGATGCCCATATTGGCTCCTACATATTCTACAAAGATCTTTATCGGTCGAACATTTATGACAACATACGTAATTCCCTTTGTCCATCGGTATGTTACTTGCCCGAGATTCGATCGTTGGTATCTTCATACCTAGTTCAATCTCGTTACCGGCAAGTCTCTTTACTTGTTCTGTAATACATTACCTCGTGACTAAACTCCTTAGTCATTTGCTTGCAATCTTATGATGTGTATTACTGAGAGGGCCCAGAAATACCTCTCCCATACTCGGAGTGACAAATCCTAATCTCGATCTATGCCAATTCAACAAACACCTTCGGAGATACCTGTAGAGCATCTTTATAATCACCAAGTTAAGTTGTGACGTTTGATAGAACACAAGGGATTCCTACGGTATCCGGGAGTTGCATAATCTCGTAGTCGAAGAAATATGTATTTGACATGAAGAAAGCAATAGCAATAAACTGAACGATCATTATGCTAAGCTAATGGATGGGTCTTGTCCATCACATAATTCTCCTAGTGATGTGATCCCGTTATCAAATGACAACACATGTCCATGGTTAGGAAACCTTAACCATCTTTGATCAATGAGCTAGTCTAGTAGAGGCTCACTAGGGACACAGTATTTGTTTATGTATTCACACATGTATTTAGGTTTCCAGTCAATACAATTCTAGCATGAATAATAAACCTTTATCATGATTAAGGAAATATAAAATAACAACTTTACTATTGCCTCTAGGGCATATTTCCTTCAGTTTACCACTTGTACTAGAGTCAATAATCTAGTTCATATCGCCATGTGATTAACACCCATAGTTCACATCACCATGTGACTAACACCCAAAGAGTTTACTAGAGTCAATAATCTAGTTCACATCGCCATGTGATTAACACCCAAAGAGTACTAAGGTGTGATCATGTTTTGCTTGTGAGAGAAGTTCAGTCAACGGGTCTGTCACATTCAGATCCGTATGTATTTTGCAAATTTCTATGTCTACAATGCTCTGCATGGAGCTACTCTAGGTAATTACTCCCACTTTCCATATGTATCCAGATTGATACTTAGAGTCATCTAGATCGGTGTCAAAGCTTGCATCGACGTAACCCTTTACGATGAACTCTTTATCACCGCCATAACCAAGAAACATTTCCTTAGTCCTCTTTAGGGTACCTAAGGATAATTTTGACTGCTGTCCAGTGATCTACTCCTGGATCACCATTGTACCTCCCTGCCAAACTCATGGCAAGGCACACAATAGGACTGGTACACAACATGGCATACTTTATAGAACCAATGGCTGAGGCATAGGGAATGACTTTCATTCTCTCTCTATCTTCTGCCGTGGTTGGGCTTTGGGTCTTACTCAACTTCACACCTTGTAAAACAGGCAAGAACTCTTTCTTTGACTGATATATTTTGAACTTCTTCGAAACTTTGTCAAGGTATGTGCTTTGTGGAAGTCCTATTAAGCGTCTCGACCTATCTCTATAGATCTTGATGCCTAATATATAAGCAGCTTCACCAAGGTCTTTCATTGAAAAACTCTTATTCAAGTATCCTTTTATGCTATCCAGAAATTCTATATCATTTCCAATCAACAATATGTCATCTACATATAATATCAGAAATGCTACAGAGCTCCCACTCACTTTCTTGTAAATACATTCTTCACCGGAAGTCTGTATAAAACCATATGCTTTGATCACCTCATCAAAGCGTATATTCCAACTCCGAGATGCTTGGAATAGTCCATAGATGGATCGCTGGAGTTTGCACACTTTGTTAGCACCTTTAGGATCGACAAAACCTTCTTGTTGCATCATATACAACTCTTCTTTAAGAAATCCATTAAGGAATGCAGTTTTGACGTCCATTTGCCAGATTTCATAATCATAAATGCGGCAATTGCTAACATGATTCAGATGGACTTAAGCATCGCTACAGGTGAGAAAGTCTCATCGTAGTCAACCCCTTGAACTTGTCGAAAACCTTTTGCGACAAGTCAAGCTTTGTAGACAGTAACATTACCATCAGCGTCAGTCTTCTTTTTGAAGATCCATTTATTCTCTATGGCTTGCCGATCATCGGGCAAGTCCACCAAAGTCCACACTTTGTTCTCATACATGGATCCTATCTCAGATTTCATGGCCTCAAGCCATTTTTCAGAATTTGGGCTCATCATAGCTTCTTCATAATTCATAGGTTCGCCATAGTCTAGTAACATGACTTCCAGGACAAGATTACCGTACCACTCTGGTGCGGAACATGCTCTGTTCAACCTACGAGGTCTAGTAGTAACTTGATCTGAAGTTTCATGATCATCATCATTAACTTCCTCTCTAGTTGGTGTAGGCATCACGGGGACGGATTTCCTTTATGTGCTACTTTCCAAATTGAGAGAACGTACAATTACCTCATCAAGTTCTACTTTCCTCCCACTCACTTCTTTCGAGAGAAACTCCTTCTCTAGAAAGGATCCATTCTTAGCAACAAAGATCTTGCCTTCGGATCTGTGATGGAAGGTGTACCCAATTGTTTCCTTAGGGTATCCTATCAAGACGCACTTCTCCGATTTGGGTTCGAGCTTACCAGGCTGAAGCCTTTTGACATAAGTGTCGCAACCCCAAATTTTAAGAAACGACAGCTTAGGTTTCTTGCCAAACCACAGTTCATACGGTGTCGTCTCAATGGATTTAGACGGTGCCCTATTTAACGTGAATGCAGTTGTCTCTAATGCATAACCCCAAAACGATAGTGGTAAATCAGTAAGAGACATCATAGAACGCACCATATCCAATAAAGTACGGTTACAACGTCCGGACACACCATTACGCTGTGGTGTTCTAGGTGGCGTGGGTTGTGAAACAATTCCACATTGTTTTAAATGAAGGCCAAACTCGTAACTCAAATATTCGCATCCGCGATCAGATAGTAGAAACTTTATTATCTTGTTACGATGATTCTTCACTTCACTCTGAAATTCTTTGAACTTTTCAAATATTTCAGACTTGTGTTTCATTAAGTAGATATACCCATACCTACTCAAATCATCTGTGAAGGTCAAAAAATAATGACACCTGCCGCGTGCTTCAACACTCATCGGACCGCTTACATCGGTATGTATTATTTCCAATAAGTCATTAGCTCGCTCCATTGTTCCGGAGAACGGAGTTTTAGTCATCTTGTCCATGAGGCATGGCTCACAAGTATCAAATGATTCATAATCAAGTGATTCCAAAAGTCCATTTGCATGGAGTTTCTTCATGCGCTTTACACCAATATGACCTAAATGGCAGTGCCACAAGTATGTTGCACTATCATTATCAACTCGCATCTTTTGGCATCAATATTATGAATATGTGTATTACTACGATCGAGATTCAATAAACCATTCACATTGGGTGTATGACCATAGAAGGTTTTATTCATGTAAACAGAATAACAATTATTCTCTAACTTAAATGAATAACCGTATAGCAATAAACATGATCTGATCATATTCATTCTCAACGCAAACATGAAATAAAATTTATTTAGGTTCAACACTAATCCCGAAGGTAGAGGGAGTGTGCGATGGTGATCATATCAACCTTGGAATCATTTCCAACACACATCGTCACCTCGCTTTTAACTAGTCTCTGCAACTCCTGTTTCGAGTTACTAATCTTAGCAACTGAACCGGTATCAAATACCCAAGGATTACTTCGAATACTAGTCAATAACATGTATATCAAATATACTTTTGTAAACTCTACCATCCTTCTTATCCGCCAAGTATATGGGGTAGTTCCGCTTCCAGTGACCATTCCCTTTGCAGTAGAATCACTCAGTTTCAGGCTTGGGTCCAGCTTTGGGCTTCTTCCTGGGAGTGGAAACTTGCTTGCCATTATTCTTGAAGTTCCCTTTCTTCCCTTTACCCTTTTTCTTGAAACTAGTGGTCTTGTTAATCATCAACACTTGATGCTTTTTCTTGATTTCTACCTTCGCCGGTTTCAGCATCGCGAAGAGCTTGGGAATCATTTCCGTCATCCCTTGCATATTATAGTTCATCACGAAGTTCTAGTAGCTTGGTGATAGTGACTAGAGAATTTTGTCAATCACTATCTTATCTGGAAGATTAACTCCTACTTGATTCAAGCGATTGTAGTACCCAGACATTCTGAGCACATGCTCACTTGCTAAGCTATTCGCCTCCATCTTGTAGGCAAAGTACTTGTCAGAGGTCTCATACCTCTTGACATGGGCATGAGTCTGAAATACCAATTTCAACTCTTGGAACATCTCATATGCTCCATGGCATTCAAAACATTTTTGGAGTCCCGGTTCTAAGCCGTAAAGCATGGCGCACTAAACTATTAAGTAGTCATCATATCGATCTTGCCAAACGTTCATAACATCTGCATCTACTCCTGCAATAGGTCTGTCACCTAGCGGTGCATCAAGGACATAATTCTGCTGTGCAGCAGTGAGGATAATCCCCAGATCACGGACCCAGCTCGCATCATTGCTACTATCATCTTTCAACTTATTTTTCTCTAGGAATATATCAAAAATAGGGGAGCTATATCATGTGCTATTGATCTACAACATAGATCTGCAAATACTATCAGGACTAAGTTCATGATAAATTAAGTTCAATTAATCAAATTACATATGAACTCCCACTTAAATAGACATCCCTCAAGTCATCTAAGTGATACGTGGTCCAAATCAACTAACCCATGTTCGATCATCACGTGAGATGGGGTAATCATCAATGGTGAACATCTCTATGTTGATCATATCTACTATATGATTCACGTTCGCCCTTTTGGTCTCCAGTGTTCCGAGGCCATGTCTGTACATGCTAGGCTCTTCAAGTTTAACCCAAGTATTCTGCATGTGTAAAACTGTCTTACACCCGTTGTATGTGAACGTAGAGTCTATCATACCCGATCATCACGTGGTGTCTCGAAACAAAGAACTTTTGCAATGGTGCATACTCAGGGAGAACACTTTTACCTTGAAATTTAGTGAAGGGGTCATCTTATAATGCTACCATCATTCTAAGAAAAATAAGATGCATATAAGATAAACATCGCATGCAATCAAAATATGTGACATGATATGGCCATCATCATCTTGTGCTTTTGATCTCCATCTCCAAAGCATCGTCATGATTTCCATCGTCACCGGCTCGACACCTTGATCTCCATCGTTGCATCATGGTCGTCTCGCCAACTATTGCTTCTACAACTATTGCTAACTCATAGTGATAAAGTAAAGCAATTACATGGCGTTTGCATTTCATACAATAAAAATACAACCATAAGGCTCCTGTCGGTTGCCTGATATCTTACAAGACATGATCATCTCATACAATAACGTATATCACATCATGTCTTGACCATATCACATCACATCATACCCTGCAAAAAAAGTTAGACATTCTCTACTTTGTTGTTGCAAGTTTTACGTGGCTGCTACAGGTTTCTAGCAAGAACCGTTCTTACCTACGCAAAACCACAATGGTGATTATCAAATTTGCTGTTTTAACCTTCTTCAAGGACCAGTCGTAGTCAAATTCGATTCAACTAAAGTAGGAGAAACAGACACCCGCCAGCCACCTTTATGCAAACTAGTTGCATGTGAGTCGGTGGAACCGGTCTCATGTGCGTGGACATGTAAGGTTGGTCTGGGCCGCTTCATCCCACAATACTGCCGAATCAAAATAAGACGTTGGTGGTAAGCAGTATGACTATCACCGCCAACAACTCTTTGTGTTTTACTTGTGCAAATCATCTATGCATAGACCTGGCTCATGATGCTACTTTTGGGAATCGTTGCATGGGAAACAAAAAAATTCTACGCACACGCAATGATCTATCCATGGAGATGCATAGCAACGAGGGGGAGAGTGTGTCTACGTACCCTCGTATACTGTAAGCGGAAGCGTTTCACAACGCGGTTGATGTAGTCGAACTTCTTCGTGCTTCAACCGATCAAGTACCGAATGCACGGCACCTCAGCGTTCTACACACGTTCAGCTCGGTGACGTACCTCGCCTTCTTGATCCAGCAAGACGTCGAGGTAGTAAATGAGTTCCGTCATCACAATGGCATGGTGACGGTGATGGTGAAGTGATCTCCGCAGGGCTCCGCCTAAGCACTACGAAAATATGACCGGGGTGTAAACGGTGGAGGGGGGCGCCGCACATGGCTAGGCAATTGTCTGGTGTGTGCTAGGCGCCCCCTCCCACATATATATAGGTGGGAGGGAGGGAGGAGCAGCCATAGGAGGCACCCAAGTAGGAGGAATCCTACTTGGAGTCCCTCCCAAGCCGCGCCCCCCCCCGCCATATATAATCGAGGGGGAAGGAAATAGGGGGGAGAGGGAAGGAAGTGGGAATCCTAATCCACAGTTTCCTTTCCCTTCTCCCCTTTCCTTCTCCTCCTTAGACCGGCCCATATGGGGGGCACAGCAGCCACTTGAGGCTGGTGCGTTTCCCCTCTTGGCCCATAAGGCCCATATCTTTTGCCGAGGGTGCCCGGAACCCCTTCCGGTGACCCGATAAGTACCCGGTACCCCCCGAAACACTTCCGGTGTCCGAATACCATCGTCCTATATATCAATCTTTACCTCTCGACCATTTCAAGACTCCTCGTCATGTCCGTGATCTCATCCGGGTCTCCGAACAACATTCGGTCACCAAATCACATAACTCATATAATACTATATTGTCATCGAACATTAAGCGTGCGGACCCTACGGGTTCGAGAACTATGTAGACATGACCGATACACCTCTCCGGTCAATAACCAATAGCGGAACCTGGATGCCCATATTGGCTCCTACATATTCTATGAAGATCTTTATCGGTCGAACCGTTATGACAACACACGTAATTCCCTTTGTCCATCAGTATGTTACTTGCCCGAGATTCAATCGTCGGTATCTTCATACCTAGTTCAGTCTCGTTACCAAGAAGTCTCTTTACTCATTCTATAATACATCACCTCGTGGCTAAACTCCTTAGTCATTTGCTTGCAAGCTTATGATGTGTATTACCGAGAGGGCCCAGAGATACCTCTCCGATACTCAGAGTGACAAATCCTAATCTTGATCTATGCCAACTCAACAAACACCTTCAGAGATACCCGTAGAGCATCTTTATAATCACCCAATTACGTTGTGATGTTTGATAGAACACAAGGCATTCCTCCGGTATCCGGGAGTTGCATAATCTCATAGTCGAAGGAATATGTATTTGACATGAAGAAAGCAATAGCAATAAACTGAACGATCATTATGCTAAGCTAATGGATGGGTCTTGTCCATCACATCATTCTCCTAGTGATGTGATCCCATTATCAATTGACAGCACATGTCCATGGTTAGGAAACCTTAACCATCTTTGATCAATGAGCTAGTCTAGTAGAGGCTCACTAGGGACACAGTATTTGTTTATGTATTCACACATGTATTTAGGTTTCCGGTCAATACAATTCTAGCATGAATAATAAACCTTTATCATGATTAAGGAAATATAAAATAACAACTTTATTATTTCCTCTAGGGCTTATTTCCTTCAGGTGCATCCAAACCCCGTGATATAATACACTCTATAACACATAAGCCTCCTTATATCTTCCTCAAAACAGCCACCATACCTACCTATCATGGCATTTCCATAGCCATTCCGAGATATATTGCCATGCACTTCCATCATCATCATATACATGACTTGAGCATTCATTGTCATATTGCTTTGCATGATCGTAAGATAGCTAGCATGATATTTTCATGGCGTGTCCCTTTTTTTGATATCTTTGCTATGCTAGATCATTTCACATCCTAGTACACTGCTGGAGGCATTCATATAGAGTCATACTTTGTTCTAGATATCGAGTTGTAATATTGAGTTGTAAGTAAATAAAAGTGTGATGCTCATAATTATTAGAGCATTGTCCCAGTGAGGAAAGGATGATGGAGACTATGATTCCCCCACAAGTCAGGATGAGACTCCGAACAAAAAAAGAATATATAAAAAAAAGAGGCAAAAAAAGAGAGCCCAAAAAAATGAGAGAAAAAGAGAGAAGGGGGAATGCTACTATCCTTTTACCACACTTGTGCTTCAGAGTAGCACCATGTTCTTCATATAGAGAGTCTCTTGAGTTATCATTTTCATATACTAGTGGGAATTTTCATTATAGAACTTGGCTTGTATATTTCGATGATGGGCTTCCTCAAATGCCCGAGGTCTTCATGAGCAAGCAAGTTGGATGCACACCCACTTAGTTTTTAGTTTGAGATTTCATAGACTTATAACTCTTAGTGCATCCGTTGCATGGCAATCCCTACTCCTCGCATTGACATCAATTGATGGGCATCTCCATAGCCCGTTGATTAGTCGCATCGATGTGAGACTTTCTTCCTTTTTGTCTTCTCCACACAACCTCCACCATCATATTCTATTCCACCTATAGTGCTATATCCATGTCTCACACTCATGTATTGCGTGAAAGTTGAAAAGGCTTGAGAACATTAAAAGTATGAAACAATTGCTTGGCTTGTCATCGGGGTTGTGCATGATGAAATACTTTGTGTGATGAAGATGGAGCATAGCCAAACTATATGATTTTGTAGGGATAACTTTCTTTAGCCATGATATTTTGAGAAGACATGATTGCTTTATTAGTATGCTTGAAGTATTATTGTCTTAATGTCAAATGATATACTATTGCTTTGAATCACTCGTGTCTTAATATTCATGCCATGATTAGATTATATGATCAAGATTATGCTAGGTAGCATTCCACATCAAAAATTATCTTTTTTATCATTTACCTGCTCGAGGACGAGCATGAATTAAGCTTGGGGATGCTGATACGTCTCCGTCGCATCTATAATTTTTGATTGTTTCATGCCAATATTCTACAACTTTCATATACTTTTGGCAACTTTTTATACTATTTTTGGGACTAACATATTGATCCATTGCCCAGTGCCAGTTCCTGTTTGTTGCATGTTTTTTGTTTCGCAGAATGTCCATAGCAAAGAAAGTCCAAACGCGATAAAAACTTATGGAGATTTATTTTGGAATATATGTGATTTTTAGGAATTGGAATCAACGTGAGACGATGCCCGAGGGGCCCATAAGCCCTGGAGGTGCGCCCCCTTCCCCAAGGCACGGCTAGGAGGCTTGTGGCCACCCCGTAAGGCGGTTAGTGCCCTTCTTCGGTCGCAAAAAAGCTAATATTCAAATAAAAATCGTGTTAAAATTTCAGCCCAATCGGAGTTACGGATCTCCAGGATCTCTAGGAACACAGAAATAGAAGGAAATAGAGAGAGAGAGAGAGAGAGAGAGAGAGAGAGAGAGAGAGAGAGAGATCTAATCTCGGAGGGGCTCCCGCCCCTCCACCGCCATGGAGGCCAAGGAGCAGAGGGGAAACCCTCCTCCCATCTAGGGGGGAGGTCAAGGAAGAAGAAGAAGAAGAAGAAGAAGGGGGGGGCTCTCCCGCTCTCTCCCGGTGGCGCCGGAACGCCGCCGGGGCAATCATCGTGTCGGTGATCTACTCCAACAACCCCGTCATCTTCACCAACACCTCCATCACCTTCCCCCATCTATCTACAACGGTCCACTCTCCCGCAACCCGTTGTGCCCTCTACTTGAACATGGTGCTTTATGCTTCATATTATTATCCAATGATGTGTTGCCATCCTATGATGCTTGGGTAGATTTTTGCTGTCCTATTGGTGATTGGTGAATTGCTATAATTGGTTTAATTTGCTTGTGGTTATGTTGCTGTCCTTTGGTGCCCATCATATGAGCGCGCGTGTGGATCACACAGGTTAGTTGTATGTTAATAGGACTATGTATTGGAGGGCAAGGGTGACAACAACTTCAGCCTAGCATAGAAATTGATGCATACGGGATTGAAGGGGGACCAATATATTTTAATGCTATGGTTGGGTTTTACCTTAATGAACGTTAGTAGTTGCGGATGCTTGCTAATAGTTCCAATCATAAGTGCATAGAATTCCAAGTAAGGGATGGCATGCTAGCAGTGGCCTCTCCCACATAAAACTTGCTATCGGTCTAGTAACGTAGTCAATCGCTTAGGGACAATTCCGCAACTCCTACCACCACTTTTCCACACTCGTTAAACAAACGTAATTGTTTCTTTATCTAAACTGCCCCTAGTTTTTATTTATGTGCTCTTTATTATTTTTCAAACCTATTCCACAACACCTACAAAGTACTTCTAGTTTCATACTTGTTCTAGCTAAAGCAAACGTTGAGCGTGCGTAGAGTTGTATCGGTGGTCGATAGAACTTGAGGCAATATTTGTTCTACCTTTAGCTCCTCATTGGGTTCGACACTCTTACTTATCGAGAAAGGCTACAATTGATCCCCTATACTTGTGGGTTATCAGGGATCATTCGTGGGCGTTCACGGGATCGTTCATCTACGGTTCGAGGGACTCCAAGTATGATCTACACCGACTCATCTACTTCTGCCGCACTTCGGAGTCGGTAACGAACGTGATCCAAACCTTATATGCATCTGCATATTGTTCCTGGGTGATCGTAGGGCAATTTTTTGTTTTATACTATGTTTGCCAACAGATTTATGATAGTTCACTTTAAGTCTAGCTTGTGCAGAGAAATGCAGCAAAAGGTTTCCGATCTGACATACTTGAGTGATATCGGCAGGCATAACCAGACTTGTATATTAGCATACTATATTACTGGAAAATCAAGGCATGAATATCTTCTTAGGGGAGGTGAAATGATATTATTTCTCATAACTTGATTAAATATTGACTGGAGTACATCTGCTGCTAACACAAGTGGCAGAGGTGAAAGAGGATAACCATGCCTAACACCCCTTTTGAAGTAAAAAAACTTTCCCTGGTATGTCTGATTGCTTGTATCTGCGTTGGTATTTTCCCGAAGAGGAGAGGATGATGCAGCACAACAAAGGTAAGTATTTCCCTCAGTTATGAAACCAAGGTTATCAATCCAGTGGGGGAACCAAGCAACACTATGTAAACATCACCTGCACACAAACAACAAAAACTTGCAACCCAACGCGTAAGAGGGGTTGTCAATCCCTCCTCGGTATTGAGATAGATTAAATTGTATGAGATTTGATGAATAGATCTAGCAAAAACACAAAATAAAATAAAGAAAGAAAAAATGCAGCAAGGTATTTCTAGTTCTATATGATAGGAAAATAGACCCGGGGGTCGTAGTTTTCCCTAGAGGCTTCTCTCGAGAAAATAGCATACAGTGAGTAAACAAATTACTGTTGGGCAATTGATAGAAAAGCAAATAATCATGACGATATCCAAGGCAATGATCATGTATATAGGCACCACGTCCAATATTAGTAGACCGAAACTATTCTGCATCTACTACTATTACTCCACACATCGACCGCTATCCAGCATGCATCTAGTGTATTAAGTTCATGGAAAAATGGAGTAATGAAATAAGAACGATGACATGATGTAGACAAGATCTATTCATGTAGGAATAGACCCCATCTTTTTATCCTTAATAGCAATGATACATGCGTGTCATGTCTCATTCTGTCACTGAGATTGAGCACCGCAAGATTAAACCCATCACAAAGCACCTCTTCCCATGGCAAGAAAAATCAATCTAGTTGGCCAAACCAAACCAAAATTTTGGAAAAGAAATACGAGGCTATAACAATCATGCATAAAAGATTTCAGCAAAGACTTGAATAATATTCAGGGATAGAACTGATCATAAACCCACTGTCGGTGTCAAAACCGGCGGATCTCGGGTAGGGGGTCCCGAACTGTGCGTCTAAGGTCGATGGTTGCAGGAGACGGGGGACACGATGTTTACCCAGGTTCGAGCCCTCTCTATGGAGGTAATACCCTACTTCCTGCTTGATTGATCTTGATGAATATGAGTGTTACAAGAGTTGATCTACCACGAGATCGTAATGGCTAAACCCTAGAAGCCTAGCCTGTGTGACTATGGTAATGAGTATCTCCTTTCCGGACTACACCCTCCGGTTTATATAGACACCGGGGGGATCTAGGGTTACATAGAGTCGGTTACATCAGAGGGAATCTTCATAGTTGGTCGCCTAGCTTGCCTTCCACGCCAAGGAGAGTCCAATCCGGACACGGGTACAGTCTTCGACCTTCATGTCTTCACAGCCCACCAGTCCGGCCCATGGATAATAGGCCGGTCGCCCGAGGACCCCTTAGTCCAGGACTCCCTCAGTAGCCCCTGAACCTGGCTTCAATGACGAGGAGTCCGGCGCGCAGATTGTATTCGGCATTGCAAGGCGGGTTCCCTTCTTTCCGAACTCCAAGACGGTCTTCGAACGCGATGATAGTATCCGGACCTGTTACACACACCATGCACAACCACAGAGAGAATACAATTTCGCACGAATCCAATCCACTGACAAATTTTGTGGCATGACATCATGTCCGACCGGTCATAATTCCGGACCGTTTTGTGCCCGACGCTCCACGTCCCGAGACGTGGTTACCATTGGCACATCTTGTCAAAGCAGAGATTGTGTCCCCTTATCGTGAGATTCTCATCAATGCGAGTGTGGGTAACCCAACCGTGCCATTTATACGGCCCTCGGGAATAGGCGAATTCTAAGGCGAGTGGGGAGGCGCTCAATATTCACTACCTTTATAAGGGGATAAGGATTCGCTCTTCCTCTCCCACACCTTTTCTCTATCTCCGCCCTTCCTACCTCGAGCTCCAGCGCCCAAGTTCTCATCTCCCTTCCACTCGAGCTAGCACTCAACCATGTCTGGATCCGGAGGTCAAGGCAAGTGGATGGTCTCCTCCGTCAAGGAGAAGGACATTGCCAAGCTCCGGGAGGCCGGGTATCTGGCGAAAGAAATCGCCCACCGTCTTCCAGCCAAGGGGCAAATCATCCCCACCCCGAAGCCTACGGAGAGAGTAGTCTTCCTCCCTCACTTCGTCCGCGGGTTAGGGTTTCCGCTCCACCCGTTCGTCCGCGGACTGATGTTCTATTATGGGCTAGATTTCCATGATCTGGCCCCGAACTCCTTCCTCAATATCTCAGCATTCATTGTCGTGTGTGAGGCCTTCCTCCGCATCCAACCCCACTTCGGATTATGGCTCAAAGTTTTCAATGTGAAGCCGAAGGTGGTGGATGGCCAGCACGCGGAGTGCGGCGGCGCCATGGTGAGCAAGCTGCCCAACATCACATGGCCGAAGGGCACTTTCATGGAGACTGTTAAAGAGTGGAAGAAACAGTGGTTCTATACACTGAGCCACGCGACGCCACTTGGGCGGCGGCTCCGGAATTCAATTCCGGAGCCCCAATGCGGCTCACTTCCTGGATAGAGAAGGGCCCCAACTGGTCTGCATCAGATGAACTGATGGCGCTGCAAACGCGCATCCAGAGCATGGTGAATAAAAACATCAGGCTCGGCGATGTGATCCAGGTGATGCTGGTTCGCCGGATCCTCCCCTGCCAAAGCCGAGGTTCTCCTTTATGGGAATTTGATCCGGAGAAGCACCAAACCCTGGAGAGGCTCTTCGGAACTACTCACGAGGATGCCTGGAAGTTGCTCTTCAAGGGCGACGAGAAGCCTCCGACCACAGATTCGGACCGCGGGCACAAACTCGCCCGTCCCGCCAATGCGGTGATTCCTTTGCATCTTTAAGGCGTACCTTCTATTTGCTTGTCCAAGGGGGATGCCTGATTTTTATTATGTTGTTTCAGGAGTGGACGGAGAGAGCGGAGCGGATTCGAAGTTTGGCTCCGCTGCCCGAAGAGCCAGTCATCTCGCTCCTGGCGAAGATGCTGGTGCCGGCACCATATAAGGCGCTGGAGAACAAGGCCAAGAAGAAGGCCAAGGGGGCCAAAAGCGGCCCCCGCCGCAGGGGCGCTTCGGACGTGACATCCAAAGATGAAGAAACCCCTTCCTCCGTTCCTGAGGACGATGACGAGGAAGAGGAGGAGGAAGAGGAGAAGAACCCTCCCCCTGAGGGGGAAAAGAAGAAAAGGGGGGCCTCCGCGAATCTGGAGGCGGGAACGCCCAAGAAGGGGAAGGGCGCCCCTGCGGTCAACACCGCATGGGACGTCGACAGCAGTCTGAAGCGACGCCTCCGAACTAAGCCGCGGGCCGCATCGTAAGTACTATGACTCACGTATACAAGCGTACCCGGCCTCTCCTTTTTATTGTCTTGACGTGGTTAATTGTGATATTGCAGTCCGTCCCGTGACAGCATCTCGCGATCCTCATCTGGAGGTTCGTTGGATCCGGCGGAAATGGCCAGCGCGTCGCCGCCGACCGCTCACTCCCCCGAGGCCCAGGATGACGCCGAAGTGTTGTCCCGGAGGACCGCTCCGAGCCGGGGAGGGGCCCAGGACGCTGTCCAGGAGGCGCCACAAGGCGAGACCTCCGCTGCCAGACACATGGGGGAGCAGATCACCATGGAGACTGGCGAGGAGGGACGTATTCAGTTCGGCCCTCAGCCGAATACGATTCCGGAGACCCGTACGGCTCCGGAATCTGGCAAGCACCCTCCTTCGAAGCAGGAAGGTGTGCCGATTCCACCGGTGGCCCCTGTCCAACCAGGGGCACCGGATGACTTGATGGAGGCGCTATGAGGTGCCTCCGTTGTGGACGAGCACCGTGCCCTTATGGGTGCGGTGATCGAGAAGGTTCAGTCCGCCAAGAGCGGACTAAACGAGGCCTGCCGCAACCTGTTGACAGGTTTTGAGGTAAGTCGCGTAGAAAGAGAACAATCCCATGCACACAGTAGCCCCTGAGACACTGTCCGGTGTTCGGAAAGAGAGACCGGACAGGGGATCAATACTTTTTTGTAGGACACTAACTTGATATGTATGAATAAGCAGGCGTCGCTGTTAGCCGTGACCTCGCATACTGCCGAAGTCTCTGAACTGAAGCAGAGGCTGGAGCGGGCCGAGAACGAGCTCGGCGAGGTGAAAACTCAGCTCCAGGAGAAGCAAGGTATGTAATTGACTTGCTGTGTATTCGGAAAGAATAAGCGGTGTGTATTGACCGGATTGTCGTAATATGTGTAGGGGCGGCGACCGAGGTCGATGCCCTAAAAAAGGCCCTGGCCGAAGCCGAGGGGAAGGCTGTCCAGCAGCAAGCCACCTGTAAGAAGCTCAAGGCCTGGGTCGGCGAGGTTCAGCAGGAGCTCCATGACGCAGTGAAGAAGTGCGAGGCCCTAGAGCGCGATGCGTCGGTCCAAAAGACCGAGCTCGCCAAGGCTCGTTAGAGCGCGGAGGCCGCACGAAATGAAGCCCAGAACGCCCTCAAAGAGGTCCAGGAGGCCAATAAGATCACGGCGGGTAAGGCATTTAACATGCAAAGCAAGTATGCGGAGAGGAAGTACCTTTTACTAACCCGGATTCGGAGTTGCCCAGGGGCATTTGCGGATCTACCACGCAGCGTGTCGGATGCGACGGAGTTCTTTCGAGCCAAAGAGGGGAGCTCCACGGAGAAGCTGTTCTGGACGCAGTACGCTGTGCCAGAACATCCGGTGCCCTTTACCGATCAGCTGAAGCAGCTGGTCGAGCTGCACAGGGTGGCCGAACTGGCCATGAAGGATTTAATAATCCGGTTGTGGCCGGCCGAGCCGATACCCAGTAGTTATTTTGGCCTCGTGAAGTGGGTGGTGGAGGCCTGTCCTCGGCTAGACATCGTCAAGCGATCAGTCTGCATCGAAGGTGCCCGCATGGCCTTCGCCCGTTGCAAGATGTGGTGGGCAAAGATGGACGCCGTCGAGGTGGCCAAGGGGCCGCCAGAGGGCAAGGAGCACCGCACACCCGAGCGATATTTTGCGGATGTCCTAGAGGGGTCTCGACTTGCAGCAGCGCAGTGCGGGCAGGACATTGTGTTCGAATGAATGCACTCGTGTTTTGTCCATGCCTTGTATGGTAAAAACAAAGCCGGTTTGTAATATAGTGCTTGTTATGTTTTAATTGTTTCCTCCTGTGCGGCCGTGTTGTATGAAATCTGAGGGTTGGCCAGTCGTCGGCTTCTGCCCTCACGTAGGTAGTACGGAGGTGTTCGGGATGGAATCTAAACAATCTTTATCCAATTATATGGTCCTTGAAGGAGTTGTTTAGCGCAACGAACCAGGCAATCAGACTATGCGGCTTAAACGCCCTCACTTAGCCATAGGAGTTTTATAATACAACATGTGCGCAACCCCTGGTATACGAACCAGAGTGCTGTCGGCGTCTGATCGGGAAGTACCGATCCTTCGCGGAATGCGGAAAAAATCTCCAACGATTTGTGACCTCCGAACAGCTGACCGGCTCTCGCCGCATCATGACAGTCAGTTTTCGGCTTTCTCTACTGAGGTGCTCATCCGGTTTAGACCAGGGCACAATCGCAGTAGTTCTCCCTTTACTACCCTAGCCGATGTAGCGGAACGTAGGGTAGCAAGCACAGGAGCCCCTGGCGAATATGAAACGTACCAAATTGTACAGATGTGGTTGATAAGCAAATCGAAATAAAATGAAGTAAGAAGCGAGAACCACAGAAACTGGGCCGCAAACCATTTTCATTATAACTGTATGGATACGTCAAGGCGTATCTTGTATAAATAGTGCGATAAGCAATCGGGCTATTTAACATGCCGGAATCAAGAGGGCGCAGCGTGCGGGTCCTGAGAAATAAGTAGAAATACCGTCAAGAAGAACATATAGAAGTTACCCTACACACCTATGCTGCTTGCCTCCTTTGTATGTCGATCCTTCGAAAGGACTGGTGATCAGGCCCGCGGGAAAAGGAACCTGAAACAAATAAAAAGAAAAAGGGTGAAAGTATGTGTGAGTCCGGGGTCGGTCAAGCCGTACTGTGGACCACAAGCTGTGCCTCCGTCGATGCCCATGGGATTTTGAGTGCGCAATTATGTGCGCGTGGTACGAGTGCCACTACTTGATCAGGGCTGGGACGGAGGCCGAATTGCTAGTCAAGCTCTTGATGAGCCGAGTTGTCCTATTGCAGCGTGGTCCGGACCTTCTTAACGGTGTCCAGGGGCTCGGCAGCCGGATTGCGGTTCTGCTTGAAAAGGCCATTCTGTATTTCTGCTGCTAGGGCGGCGGTGTGCTCCTCTGTACGGAGGGAGCGTTCCGTATTTCCGTTGACCGTGATGACGCCGCGTGGACCGGGCATCTTGAGCTTGAGATAAGCATAGTGTGGCACCGCGTTGAATCTAGCGAACGCGGTTCGTCCGAGCAGTGCGTGGTAGCCGCTGCGGAAGGGGACGATATCGAAGAGTAGCTCTTCGCTTCGGAAGTTGTCCGGGGAACCGAAGACAACCTCTAGTGTGATTGAGCCCGTACAACGGGCCTCTACACCTGGTATGACTCCTTTAAAGGTAGTCTTTGTTGGTTTGATCCGTGAGGGATTAATGCCCATTTTGCGCATTGTATCCTGATAAAGCAGGTTGAGGCTGCTACCACCATCCATTAGGACTCGTGTCAGGTGAAATCCGTCGATGATTGGGTCGAGGACCAATGCGGCCGAACCGCCGTGACGGATACTAGTCGGATGATCTCGTCGATCGAAGCTGATCGGGAATGACGACCATGGATTGAATTTGGGGGCGACTGGCTCTAACGCATAGACGTCCCTGAGTGCGCGCTTGCGCTCCCTTTTGGGAATGTGTGTAACATATATCATGTTCACCATTTTGACTTGAGGGGGAAACTTCTTCTGCCCCCCAGTGTTCGGCTGCCGGGGCTCTTCGTCATCGTCCTCACTTTGTGATCCCTTTTCCTTGTTCTCGGCCTTTAACTTGCCGGCCTGCTTAAAAACCCAACAATCTCTGTTGGTATGGTTGGCTTGTTTGTCTGGGGTGCCATGTATCTGGCACGGACGGTCGAGTATGCGGTCCAAGCTGGATGGTCCCTCACTGTTCCTTTTGTAGGGCTTCTTCCGTTGGCCGGACTTGGAACCACTGAATCCGGCGTGAACCGTAGTGTCATCGGTGTTATCGCCATTGCTTCGGCGTTTGTGTCTATTGCGCCGGAGCTTGCCGGTGCTGCTTTTGGCCTCGGAGGGGCCTGCCTCGTTGGCTGTGTTTTTACTACGAGCCAGCCAACTATCTTCACCCGCGCAAAAGCGGGTCATGAGTGCCGTGAGGGCTGCCATGGATTTCGGCTTTTCCTGGCCGAGGTGGCGGGCGAGCCATTCATCACGGATGCTGTGTTTGAAGGCCGCTAGGGCTTCGGCATCCGGACAGTCAACGATCTGGTTCTTTTTGGTTAGGAACCTAGTCCAGAATTTTCTGGCTGATTCTCCAGGTTGTTGAACTATATGACTTAGGTCATCGGCGTCTGGTGGCCGGACATAAGTGCCTTGGAAGTTGTCAAGAAAAGCTTCTTCCAAGTCCTCCCAGCTGCAGATGGAATTTTCAGGCAGGCTGTTTAACCAGTGTCTGGCTGGCCCTTTGAGCTTTAGTGGGAGGTATTTGATGGCGTGGAGGTCGTCTCCTCGGGCCATATGGATGTGGAGAATAAAATCCTCGATCCACACTGCGGGATCGGTTGTTCCGTCGTATGATTCAATATTGACGGGCTTGAACCCCTCGGGAAATTCATGATCCAGTACTTCATCTGTGAAGCAGAGGGGGTGTGCGGCGCCTCTATATCGGGCCGCATCGCGACGTAGCTCTGATGGAGTCCGTCTGTGGCATTCGGCCCGGGCGTGGTTAGGTTTATCACGTCCAAATAGGTAGCCGTCATCGTGTCTCGAGGCACGTCCTCGCGATCCGTAGATCGATCTTGTATGTCCTGCTCTACTGTCCAGGGTCTGCCGGAGGTCGTACGTGTGACCCCGAATCGTTCCGTCTCTATTTTTACGGGGCGGTGGGGCAGGCTGCTGCTCGGCCTGAGTTGCCGCTTTATCCCAACCGCGGGGTGGTCGGTCCGCCGCACTGTCTCGACCACGTGGTGGTCGTTCCGCGTTGCGCGAGGGAGATATGGGCTCAGGTGCCTCCTCATCGAACTGAGGTAGTAGTGTGCGTTTTGGGTAGCTCTTGGCTGGGCGCTTGAGGCCGTATTCTTCGGCTGTCAGGACATCAGTCCATCTGTCGACGAGCAGATCTTGTTCGGCTTGAAGCTGCTGCTGTTTCTTTTTCAGGCTCCTTGCAGTGGCTATGAGCTAAAGCTTAAAGCGCTCCTGCTCCAGGGGATCCTCAGGCATGATGAAGTCTTCGTTGCCGAGGCTCGTCTCCTCCTCGGAGGGCGGATGGTAACTATCGTCCTTCGAGTCTTCTTCTATGGCCTGTTCGTCTGGGCTGGCATGCCCTGATTCCCGATTGTCTCGTTCAGCGGTTTGTTCATCAGGTTCTTTTGTGTCCTCGGCACCATCCGGAGTGTTGTCGTCTCCTGTGTCGGTGTTGCTATCCCTGCTGCGGCGGGACTTAGGGCGGCGCCGCTGACGACGGCGCTTTGGTTGTGTTTTAGGAGGGTCCTCCTTAGCCAGATTTTCCTTGTCATCGCCGCTATTGTTTTTCGGCGTGTCTACCATGTAGACGTCATATGAGGAAGTGGCCGTCCATCGTCCAGTGAATGGCGGGTCCTGGCCTTGCTCCTTGTCGGCATCGTCGTCCATACCGTCGATGTCTTCGGAGCCATAATCAAGCACGTCGGTTAAATCATCGACAGTGGCTATAAAGTGGGTGGCGGGTGGGAAGCTGAATTCCCCATCATCAGCCCCTAGTTCGAACCGGGCATAGTTCGGCTGTGAGTCCCCCGCCAAGGACAGGTTCTTAAAAGAGTTTAGCACATCGCCCAAAGGTGAGTGCTGAAAGATGTCTGTGGTGCTGAATTCGAAGATCGATAAATGATCAAGTTCGGCGTCCGCGGGGGTACGTAGTTCGGAATTTATAGCCGGAAACGATTCCGGGGTTCCGGTTACGCAGGTATTGTATGAGGTTGCGTCCGTGTGCAGCTCCAACACCGCGGACTCCGTGGCCTCTGATGGCACGATCCGCTCAGGATCCGAGGCCGAAGCAGTGTCAGGAACCATCTCCTGACCGTGGTCCGATGACATATTTAAGTCATGTTCATTGGAGCGAGGGGAGCGATCGCCGCGGTCTCAAATCCGTCGAAGATCAAGTCTCCACGGATGTCCGCGACGTAGTTCAAGCTTCCGAATCTGACCTGGTGGCCAGGGGCATAGCTGTCAATCTGCTCCAGATGACCAAGCGAGTTGGCCCGTGGTACGAAGCCGCCGAACACGAAGATCTGTCCGGGAAAGAAGGTTTCCCTTTGGACAGCGTCACTATCGACGATTGAAGGGGCCATCGAACCTTTTGTCGACGGCACAGTGGAACTCTCAATGAAAGCACCAATGTCGGTGTCAAAACCGGCGGATCTCGGGTAGGGGGTCCAGAACTGTGCGTCTAAGGTCGATGGTTGCAGGAGACGGGGGACACGATGTTTACCCAGGTTTGGGCCCTCTCTATGGAGGTAATACCCTACTTCCTGCTTGATTGATCTTGATGAATATGAGTGTTACAAGAGTTGATCTACCACGAGATCGTAATGGCTAAACCCTAGAAGCCTAGCCTGTGTGACTATGGTAATGAGTATCTCCTTTCCGGACTACACACCCTCCGGTTTATATAGACACCGGGGGGATCTAGGGTTACATAGAGTCGGTTACATCAAAGGGAATCTTCATAGTTGGTCGCCTAGCTTGCCTTCCACGCCAAGGAGAGTCCAATCCGGACACAGGTACAGTCTTCGACCTTCATGTCTTCACAGCCCACCAGTCCGGCCCATGGATAATAGGCCGGTCGCCCGAGGACCCCTTAGTCCAGGACTCCCTCACCCACAATTCATCGAATCCCAACAAACACACCGCAAAAAGTCATTTCATCAAATAGATCTCCAAGAACATTGAGGAGAACGTTGTATTGAAGATCAAAGAGAGAGAAGAAGTCATCTAGCTACTAGCTATAGACCCGTAGGTCTGTGGTAAACTACCCAAGCATCATCAGAGGGGCAACAAGGATGATGAAGAACCCCTCCGTGATCGTTGACCCCTCCGGCAGAGTGCCGGAAAAGGCCTCTAGATTGGATCTCATGGTTCTGGAACTTGCGGCGGCGGAAAATGTACTCTCTCGACTCCCCTGGGGTTTTGGGGATTTTAGAGTATTTATAGAGGTGGATGTCGGTGGAGAAGCTTCTCGTGGGCTCCACTACCCACCAGGGCGCGCCAGAGGCCTCTGGCGTGCCACGGTGACTTGTAGGCCCCACGGGTCTCCACCCGTGCACTTCTTTGACTCCCTAGTTGTCTTCTGGGCAGAAAAAATTTCCAAATAGTTTCGTGGCATTTGGACTCCGTTTGGTATTGATATTCTGCAAAGTAAAAAAACAAGCAAAAAAACAACAACTGGCACTGGGCACTATGTCAATAGGTTAGTCCCAAAAGATGATACAAAGTTGCCAGTAAATGAATATAAAACATCCAAGATTGATAATATAACAGCATGAAACAATCAAAAATTATTGATACGTTGGAGACGTATCAATGCCATTTAACAGAACAAAGTTCCTGATCCAAATATGCTTTTAATCCATCCAATCGATCTGGCCCAGCCCCCGCGTCGTCCTCCTTGGGGCCTCCTCCCCCGTGCTCCCTATCCCCTCGCCGCCGCCCCATGGTCTTCTCCAGGTCACACAGATCCGGCGGCGACGGGGCTCTAGCGTCCCTGGGTGGCTGCCGTCGAGTTGGGGGCTTTTGCGGTGGCTGATGGCACTGCGTTCCTCCACGCAGGTCGCAGGTGCCTGGGGTCGACGGGAGGACGGTGGTGGCTGTGCGCGTGTTGTAGCGTGTGGAGGTGCCTGATAACCCACAAGTATAGGGGATCACAACAGTTTTCGAGGGTAGAGTATTCAACCCAAATTTATTGATTCAACACAAGGGGAGCCAAAGAATATTTGCAACTATTACCAGTTGAGTTGTCAATTCAACCACACCTGGAGAACTAAATATCTGCAACAGAGTGATCAGTAGCACAGTAACATAATAGTTTGATAGCGGTAGTAGCAATAGCAATAGCAACAGTGGCAGTAACGGTAACAGTAGCAGTTTTTTAGTGATTGTAACAGCAGCAGCAATATATAGTAGTAACTTAGCAAAGATCAATATCTGAAAAGCTCGTAGGCATTGGATCAGTGATGGATCATTATGTTGGATGACATTGATCGTGTAGCAGTTATAACCTAGGGTGACACAGAACTAGCTCCAATTCATCAATGTAATGTAGGCATGCATTCCGTATATAGTCATCGTGCTTGCCATAAGAACTTGCATGGCATCTTTTGTCCTACCCTCCCATGGCAGCGGGGTCCATAAGGGAACTAAGGGATATTAAGGCCTCCTTTTAATAGATAATCGGAACAAAGCATTAACACATAGTGAATACGTGAACTCCTCAAACTACGGTAATCACCGGAAAGAATCCCAATTATTGTCACCTTGGGGTATGCGGATCATAGCACGTAATAGGTGCGTACAACTTGCAAGATAGGATCAAGAACACAAATATATCCGTGAAAACATAAAGGGTTCATATCTGAAATCATGGCACTCGGGCCCTAGTGACAAGCATTAAGCATAGCAAAGTCGTAGCAACATCAATCTCAGAACATAGTGGATGGGATCAAGCCCTAACAAAACTAACTCGATTACATGATAAATCTCATCTAACCCATCATCGTCCAGCAAGCCTACGAAGGAATTACTCACTCCCGATGGTGAGCATCATGAAATTGGTGATGGAGGAAGGTTGATGATGACGACGACGCTGAATCCCCCTCCCCGGAGCCCAGAACAGACTCCAGATCAGCCCTCCCAGCCCGATGAAGAACATGAGGTGGCGGTGGCTCTGTAGCGTAAAACGCGATGATTCCTTCTCTCTGTTTTTTTTGGGTGAATAAGTACTTATGGAGTCGGAGATAGAGTTGCGGGAGTTACCAGGTGCCCACAAGCCTGGTAGGCGCGCCCTGGGGGTGGCGTGCCCCCTGGGCTTGTGGCGCCCTGGTGGCCCCCCTCTAGTAACTCTCTTTGCCAGTATTTTTTATATATTCTGAAATAATTCTCCATAAATTTTCAGCTCAATCCGAGAACTTTTATTTCTGCACAAAAACAACACCATGGCAATTCTACTGAAAACTGCGCAGTCCGGTAGTTCCATTCAAATCATGCAAATTAGAGTCCAAAACAAGAGCAAAAGTGTTTGGAAAAGTAGATACGTTTTGGACGTATCAGTGTTGATCCCCCGATCTGATCTAGGTCTTGTTGGGTTGGTGCTCGACCCATGGCTGTGGTCGGGCGACAGCGGGCTAGCTGCGTGCATGCTGCAGCGCATGGATGGTGTCGATCTCCCGATCTGATCTGGATCTGGGTGGGTTGGTGCTCGGCCCATGGCTGCGATTGGGCGGCGGCGGCCTGGATCAGGGCGGCGTGGGGGCCTACTGCCGCGATATTGAAGGTGGCGGTCCTCGTGCTCCTCTCGCATCATGGCAACATCATGCATGATCAGTCCTCCTAGATCTGGTCATCGACGTGTTTCGGAATTGCTGTCGGAGATCTTGCCCAAGATATCTGGATCAGATAGAATTGGGTCGTGCACGTCCATTTCAGCCTACGAGATTCCATGAGGGTGTGACACGAAGATTTGTTGTTCGTTGACACCATGGGACATGTTGGCTCCTCGATTTCTATGGTGTAGACAGTTGTGGAGAAGTTCATGGTGGCTGAGATCGAAGGATCAGTTAGACGGATAGGGCCTTCGAGGCAATGGAGTTAGCGAGGTGTTTGATAACTCTCAGGAGCAGTAGTGTCAAGTGGGAGCGGTAACACTGGAGGAATTCATTTTTAGTGGTGCTCCTTGGGTGCCGAGCTGGGACTTTCAGGGTGAAAACCTAAGGTCTGGCCTTCATTGGTTGTGCCTGGCAATTGCCTTGCCGCTGGGAATTATTTTGAGAGCTCGGACTTCTCTAGGGTGAAAACCTAAGATCTTGGATCGAGCAACGACGATGCTTGTCCATTGTTTTCTTTGTGGAGGCGTTGCTTTTGGAGACCTTTTATGTTTTTCGGGTGCTGTATTTGGTGATGGTTTGTGTGCGGCTGCTGAGAGGAGTCCATCACTTTGGCAAGACCTTTGTTTTTTCCTTTCTTTTTTTCCTTTGGCTATGTGCATCCTGGATGTCTTTGCGACATCTTGTAGGTGCAGAGGCTGGGTGTAATTGGTCGCGATATTAATATATTCCCCTTTTCAAAAAAAATAAAATCCAATCGATCTCTGGCTAAATCCCCTGGCCTCCATAATTTCCAGGATGAGTTCATGCTCAATTAAATCAAAGCCTTCTCAAAGTCTAGCTTGACAATAATGATTTCTTGCTTGGGGAGATGGCATTGATGCAAGTACTCAAAATCCCAACCAAAGCAATCTTGTAATCTCCCCTTTAAGAAACCATACTGGTTTATGTGCACAAGCTTAAGAACGATCTTCTATAACGTAGTGTGCCAGATGCTTTGTAATAATTTTGATAGAGCAATTGAGCAAAGATATGGGCCTAAAATCATTGGGTGTGGTAGGGTTGTCCTTCTTAGGAACCAAAGTGATATAGGAACTATTAATGCTATGAGGATTGATATTGTCATGATAGAAATCCTGGATGAGTTTATAATAATCTTCAGAAATGATATCCCAACAGGCCTTGACAAAGGCACCATTGAAACCATCTGGACCAGGAGCTTTATCTGTGGGAACGTGTGCTACAACCTCATCAATTTCTTCTTTACTGAAAGGAGCATCTAGCTCAGATAAGTTTTTACACTTGCTTAACAATGCCTCTGAGTTGAAAGCTTCATAAATAGGGGTAGTAGTGTTCAACCCTTACTTAAAAGATCTCCAAAGAATTGCAGCCTTTGCATGATGTCTATTAAAAAATATACCTAAAAGTTTATAAAATGTCAACAAAACTGCAAATATAACTTCCATATTCTCTAAGTATATCCATACATGTAAAGATTCATCAAATAATACAATTATTCGCATGCCACACAAAAAGACAAAAATCTGGCCCAAATACGACAAAGAAAAAACGCATTTTAACCTATGTATTTGTCTTTTTTATGTACATCACATATAAACATATATGTTCATGAAATTTCATATGTTATTGTATTCTCAAATATTTTCGAAACATAGAGAATATATTTTCGACGAAAAAGATAAAGGGCTTGGCGGAGCTCGGCCACTACTCTCTCGTGCATAGTTGACATAGTTCTCAATACGCACTAAAACTACAACTCAATTTGCACACTAGCCTCATCGGGCAAGGCTTTATACACGCCCTATAAATGGCTTTATAAAGAAAGCACATAGAACAATACAAACAAAAGACATCAACAATCACGAAAAATTATGGAAGATCTATTTTCCATGAGGTGTCTTCCATACGCAAAGCTCCAAATAGCTATATTGTCTCGTAAGCTACCAAGAATTTTGTCAACGGCTTCCAATCCAACCCTGGGGGGACTTGTTGGCGATTCTGATGATTGTTAGCGCTGGATTAGCAAATATAGTAAGAAAACGGTTCCTTGCAAAGGTGAAAAAGGCCAGTGGGCCCCACACCCTAGGCCACCCACGCCGCGAGAAGTAGAATCCGGTCATCCGCCGTTTTCGCGCTAAACCAGCCCAACTCAAAACCAAACCGCCGCAAAATTTTCTCCGATCCCATTTGAGAGTCATGGTCGTCGCCGCCGCCGCGAGAGGGATCCGATCGCCGGTTCATGGCTGGTGCAGCGGAGGAAATGGGGGCGAGGAGCCGGCGCCGGGAGCGTTGAACGCATCGAGTGTCTCTTCCTGGTGGGGGTGAGTCGCTCGCGCTGCTCCGGTGTTTCCGATTCGTCTCCAGCTTGTCCGTGTTCATGCGCTTCGTCGGATGCCTCTGGCCGCTAAGGTGATCGGCGGCCGGTGGGGTTCCCGCGAGGAGGGCTCGTCGGGCTCGGAGGTTTCGGCTTTTGGAACCGGCGGAGCAGACGGTGGGGGTGGGGAACCTGCGTGGCTGCAGTTTTTGGGGTGGTTTCGCGTGCCTGGCTTGGTCGTTCGCAGGGACGGTGTGGTTTACGTAACTGCCACTTGATTCGCCATTCGCCATTGGCGTCTTTGCCTGCGTTTCTGTGCGCCTGAGCTGCCTCCCATCATCCCATGCCCAGCACCTGCTTGGTGTATTGACCCATTGGTACCTTCTTCGTTTCTGTACGTGTAGGTGCGCATGCGCAACATGTAAATGGCTCTGCTTCGAGTTGCTGGTCGTTGGGTTTTGCACTCGAGGAATGTAACACTAAAAGGAAAAAAAAAATCATGAACAGTGCATCAGTTTGGGCATTGTTCGAGGGGATTTAGGTCAGTTGCAGGCTTACAGCCATCAAGTAGGTGTTGCAGAAATTGTATTCTCGTTTGCGAAATCAGCGGTTGAGATTCTGAGTGGCTGTCTTGTCGTCAATGACAATTGCTTTTGGTTTATTGGGAGAATATGTAAATTGTTGCTCCAGGCATGCTCTCAGCCGCCTGAATTTGCTATCAGATTGCCCGCTCTGATACTGCATGCTGTCCTCATTCCAGGAAGGCTTGTACTACCTGAGACAGCTCTGTTATTAGCGGCATTTATATGCTGCTATTTGTTCTCAGCCCACTTGTGCATTTGGTCACTGACCAATGCTGACCTTTAGTCTGTCCAAGTTGAATGCTAATTAAAGATGCATGCACTTTTTTTCTCTGTGCTATTTGAATCTGTTAGATTAATAGGAGATTCTTATAGGGTAGATTCAGAAAGGGCTTTTCCCGGATAACACGACCCCTGAGTTATAATACATCAAGAGCTTTTGGCATGCACAGAGTGGCTTTCCAAGTATTTGTATCCTTGAATAGAGCAATCTTTTGAAATGGTTAATTATTGGCGGGCTAAAAATTGGGCGACATTTCTAGTTTCTGTTTTTTTTCATATATTACATAGTACATGCAGTTCAAATCATGTTGACCATATGTTTTCAGTACGACTCTTCAGGGGTGGACATCAGCACAACCTCAAGTTGGAAGTTACAACGTGATGCCGCAATCACGAACACAAGACACGTTAATAAGCCTGCCGTTCGGAACAAAGGCATTTGTATGATCCAAAAGTGATCATTTAAGTCATTTATTGCAAGGTATATCGTCCCTTGCTTATCAAAGGTGGATCTGTGTATGTTTTTAGCAAATAGTTCATTACATATCAGTTTAGATTATCTGCTGTTTTATGAGCACACCCCTATCATGTTTGGTGTATTGAAATTTTGATCTTGTAACAGGTCCAGCAGTAGGTCATTCTAGCCCACGTTGGCCCACTTTTCTTAGGGAACTCAAAGAGCATGTAGTAAGCCCACTTCGGCCCAGATAAATGAACCTGATGTTGGTATAATAGAATATATAAAGTTATATAAATCAAGAAAAAACCCTCATAAAAATATAAATCATGAAAAAAGAAGTTCACAAAAAAGAAAACTCCAATCTCATTAGATTCGTACTACCTCTTTTCGAGCTTGCATAGCCCGCACATATTTTAAGATTATTTTACCATTGATTAGACCAATAATATATGAGTTATGTGCCATAAAAACTATACCATTGGAAACTTCTTTCGAATACGAATTCAACAGTATACCTTTTATGTCATATGGTTAATATTTTTGTTACCCAAATTTGTGGTCAAAGTTGACCTTAAATTACATGCGGGCCTTGTAAACTTGAAAGGAGGGAATAAATTCGAAAGTGACAATGTAGGACAAGTTTTCATTGTTTTTTTACTATTATATGTCCAGCGAATTTGAAATGTGATTTAAATGGTGGTCTGGGATTCAGGTCCACGGCCCAGCACTGTCATGTCTAAATGCAGCATGATGTGATCTATCTCCTGTAGTCTTGTGTGAATCTGTTTCACTGAATTGGCCACTCCATTTAGCGGCATCTTTTTCCGAACATCTGCCCAGATGCTCCAAGGTCACATAATGTTGTGTTTGCCTATGCTCTAGATTATCACAACATGCCTGTTCTTAGGACGGCTTCTTCAGAAAGCATTGCATTTCTAGAAATCTGTGAGTTCTTGCCCAGTCTTTCTCTTCACCAGACATTTGGGTGATACTGTCCTTATGGCGTATCTTTTTTTCAGTGACTGATTGCTTTTAATTGTGCCTTTAAACTCAACACACCTAGCTAAGCATCTATCACAATAAATAGTTACTTATTTGATAATTCTTCTCTAACAAGGAAACCCCTTTATATAACTCAACAAAAAGGCTTAACTTCAACATTTACAGAGGCTCCTCTTGTCCATATTGTCATAGAAATTTAGGAACCTCACCGGCACAAAGTCATGTCATCACGTACATGATTTAGATGTTCACCTTATTCTTTGAGCTATCATGGGAAGGTCAGAGTGACATTAATTACTATATTAACTAGTTGGTATTGCTTGAAAGTTGAACAACAGAATGCAACTACCAGAATTTTTTATTCTTCTGCACCATTAGCTGGAAATAGGAGTTAGAAAGAAATATGGTGTGATTAATTATGAAAAAAAAATGTTCCAGTGATGTCATACCTCAAAACATGAAAATAAATCTCATTTTATCTGCATGTTAGGTAGCCTGGATGATGCAACGACAAAGATCCATAGAAACTTCGAATTAATTGAGCTTACCCTATCTTCATGCTTTCTGTCATACCAAAGTGGCCTGGTGGGTGCACTGGAGGTTATAATATCTTTCTTTTACCTCTCTTGTTAGGTGCGGGTTGTGATGCAATGACAAAGATCTTAAGTTTTTTTTTCCAACCCGACCTACCTCATTCTAGAAGGGGTAATGCACTCTTCATCATTGATGTTACAGATACATCATATACCATCTTTCAGTTGCTCAGACTGTTGTGTTTGGTAAAGCTATACTGGGCTTTGCATCATGTCTGCATGCCTCCACAATATCTCACCTACTTTAGTTTTTTGGTTTTGTGGGGTCCTTCTCATGGGTAGAAATAGAACCTTCGATAGACCTAACCTACCCTATCCTATGTAGTATGAATTTCAAAACATCTTTACTTCGTTTCGTCTCTTTTGCTTCAGGAAACAGATTTATCCAAAAAGTTTATGTGGCCATGACTTTCAGAATCCAAAAAAAATAAAATAAAGCAGCCAAGCACGTGTCTCCCCACTCATGCCATTTGTGCAGCATGTCGGAACAGATTGAGAGTAATTTAACATGCAGTCAAACCAGCTGGGCATTTCGCTTTGTTGATAGGGAGAACCTCACCAATTGTTCTAATGTCCATAATGGAGTACCTATGTCATATCTTTGAGTGCAGGCGTGCAGCCATGAATAAAGTACTATTCTAGTCTTAAGAAGAACAATATCAGGTAGATATGTGCCTAATATAGTGCTCTGATCTTTTCAGTTTACGTTACTTCGTTTTCTTTTTGAAGAGATTCTTTAATTTCTGAAGTATGTGGTCTTTGAATTGACTCTGTTGTAGAAATACAGTGAGAAGTTTGCAAAAAATGGATCCACGGTGACCACAAACTGAAACGCGAAAACAGGCTAAGGCAACGCGCCAGACTGCCTGCTACTAAGGTGTAAAAATGGCCTGAACTGCACCCTAAACGAAGCTTGTAGTAAATTATCCATTTAGTTCCGGCCGTTCTCTATTACCATCGGTCAGCATTCATCCTTAATTGCAGGAATACCAAAACTATGTTGTTACACATTTAACTACTAGCTAGCTTCTGTACTTTTATAAGCATAGCATGCAGTTCATCGATTAACACTCGCAAGATAACTGCACATGTTTATCTCGGAGACTACAAAATAACAAGGTATAATACTAAACTCATCACAAGGAATCCATTCTGGGTGTAGAGACAGGGACCTGCGTAGGCTGATTATGGTTAATCTTAGCATAAATTTTCAAACAACCATAAATGCATTTTCTACCACTTTGTTGTTGCACTATCCAACAGATTCATCAAGTCTGCACAGTTCTTTCTTGTTGTGATTTGGCCAAATACCACAAAAGTAGTTTTCAATGTCTCAGCATTGGCCTTTCGGTTGGATCTTCTTCCCCCATCTGCAGGATACTATGTTTTCGGGTCTTGCGGTTGATGTGACTGCCTTTAAAAGAAGATCAATCAAAATTTACGCTGTAATCAAGAGCTTGGTGCCTTGATCGAAGAAGTATTGACTTCTGAAACTGAAAGAGTGAAAGTACCTGCAACTTAGATGCGCACAGCGGACCATACCCCCAGAAGCTCCTGCACGGTACTTCTCTCTGAAATAATTATCTGGTGGTACCTCAAAACAAGAGTTGATGCAGACTGGACATGGTACTAGCTTGGAGCACCACTGACATATGTGTGCATTCATGTGGCTGGGATGCCTGTGCACACTCCCAGCACGGTCCATGTCTCCTACATAACCAGGTATGCACCACCCACAAAGACACATGGGCAAGGGGACAAGATCTCAAGGGGATGAGCATCATGAGCATATGAATGTGATGTTGGGATGGTTAGGCAGATGGATAAGAAGCTCACTTTTTCGCATTCTCTTAACAAAATATCAGCACTCACCACCGGTAGTCACCGCTCACTAGCGAGCACGAGATGTGGGCGACAAGATTTTATACACTGATCAAAGTTTACCCACCTGGATCTTGACCGTTCATTGGACAATGTGTGGGTCATGGTGATTGGACGCAAGGTCGAAAAGTCGAAAGTTGCATGTCGGATCTGCTATGCCGGACTGGAGTTAATCGATAAGCTGTTGAATTCTGCTCAGGCTAAGACTAGGAAATGGCCGGCTGTCATCGTTCCCAACTCTTTTTTCTCTAGTATAGTACCAGACGCACCTTTCATTCTGGAGAAAAACCCCAGGGCGACTCAGCACTATTGCCGTTGAGCTAGGAGATCACTGAGGGGGACAGTTTGCAACCGGACGCTGCATCCACTGACCATTCGTGGGGAAGTCATTGGCGGGTGGGGAGGGGTCACCCGGGCTTCTAGAAGGTGAGCCCCCCACGAAAGGCAACGCTTTTCCCAAAAGCCACCAAAAGCTCGCCCAGGCCAATGGAGATTGACGTTTGAAAAGGAAAGGCGTGAGATGATACGGGAAAGGAAGGAGCAACGGGCAATTTGGAGGGCGCACAGCCACGCCGCTGTCTTTTTGGGGTGACGTCATGCGAGCTACCAACCATCAGCTACCAGCCTACCACCGCCCAATGTATCACCCAAAACCCTTGGCTGGCTCCGTCCTCTCCCTGTCCATCCATCGCCACCACCTTCTTCTCCCAAGTTGGTGCTAGTGGAAGACCACTCTCCCAAGATTCAGATTTCTTGCGGATGTGGGCTACGATCGATCTATTTGAGCGGTTCGACGAGTTGTGCACCTTTTTTTTTTTTTTTTTTTTTTTTTTTCTTTTTTTTTTTTTTTTTGCGCAGGAAGCTTCCCAAGACTCCAAGGAACCGATGCAGTGCTTGCATCGCTGACTGCCTCGATGAAATGATTCGATGGTCGTGGACACGGTGCCTCCAGATGCTGAAATTCGTCTCTATCCAGGAGGAGGTTGATGGATCATCATCTGCTAAGAATATGGATGTGGGGCACAGGATGGTTTGTTTGCAGCAGCATTGGTTGGCGGTGGCAGCAGAGAATGGATACTTATTGGGTGGAACTGTTTCGTCACCCGTGGCGCTTTTGGGAGACTGTTGATGAGGGGTAAGAATGGATTTTGCCTTGCCCTGTGAGATTCAGGTGGTCAAATGAGAATAGATCTTCAGTAACCTAACCACAGACATTTCTTGGCATGAGAACAGATTTGGCCCCCACCATTAACATGATGTTCTGCGTAGGCTCCATGTTGCCAGTAGATCACAAGTCGTTATAGGTTTTAGGGTAAGAATTTGGCATTATCATGGATGAGCAGAAAGATCGGGTGGAAGGTTCATGTCATTTACGTGCTTGTTCTTCCCAGCAAGAAAACTTAGACCAACTGTAACTCTGAGCCAGAGCATAATTGGTTGAGCCACCTGCCTCAGACTGTGGAAACTTTGTCGCTGCTGTCTGTTTACATTGCAAAATGGTGCAAGTTTTCACAGGCGCATTTCAACGACAACCAATGTCCAAGATTGTGTGCAGCTTTTCATAGGCATATCTCAACAAACCTATCTCCAAGATCATGAGAGCTCTTAATTATTGCCGTATGCTGGATCTGCTGCTACTGAGCCCGGCTCTGTGGGGGCCATAAGCTCGTGTGATTTGACTAGACAAGACAAACCTGCTCTTTACACAGGTGTGCTTTTGTTAAGTGAACGTTTTGGCTTTGTCATTTTCAAGATAATCGACTAAGCCTCCTCAGTTTTAAATGATTGCACTAGATATCCCGGAGATATCCAATCTACGAAGGTTTCAAAATATTTCCTCCCATGTGACTGCACTTCCACCATTGAAAATAATAATTTGAGTTCTCAAGTAGGGACGTCAGAAAAATGGTGAGGAGTTACACATATCTGAGATGTGTGTACTTCTTCTAATACTGGCTAGCTACTTCCTAGTTTCAGCTTTTGGTTGTTTTGCCATATCACATATGCATAGAGGCTTACGGCCCAGTTCTTTTGGCCGATTCTCGGTTCAAGATTCTGGGAGAAGCTAGGTGGAGGGTCGATTCTCAAGATTATGGGAGAATCGGCCAAAAGAACTGGGCCTACATCTGGAGAGAAAATGAGGTATGCATCCGACAAGCCCAGCTCTTTTATTTACGGACTGTGCCTGACTTTCTCTATGTTTACCTAGTGATCAGGATCAGAAGCTACGGCGACGTAGTACTGATATTCTTACATTGTTTTACGGAAGTTAATATTTAGAACATTTTGGGCGTGCAGGCACTTGATTGCGTAGTCTTACTGAGTTACCTGCCGTCTTTACACAGAACAGACAACTGCTAGTTGTTCTTAGTTGTTGACCTTGTTTTGAGTGCGAACAGATTAAGATGGGTGGCGTGACATATGGTAAGAAAAGGAAGAATCACCAACACGTTTTACCTGGTGCTTCGCTTCTGTTTCAAGATTAGCATTATGGAATGTAGATGCAGAAAAGAGAGCTGGTGGTCAGCAATTCCATGACGACTTTGGCATTTTAACTTTGAGGCGGCATAGGTAATTTAGTATTAACACCGTCCTTCCCCTTTCCGCCAAAATCACGAGGCTTGAGAATAAAATCTGCAACTTTTATGATTGTAGCATGATGAATTAGAACAATACTGTTGTAATGTTTCAACTCCTTTTTTGACACAAATACCAACATTAAGGCCATGTACAATGATAGGTGTTTAGATAAGTACTTAGGTTTTTTTTAAGCACTAGTGTTTATTTATAGTGCATGTGCTTATTTAGGCATCTCCACTGTACAAATAAGCACTATTGCTTAAGAAAAAATAGTTTATTTTTCTAAATACTTGTCTAAGCACCTAGCATTATACATGGCCTAATTGTGCCTTGCTTGCCCAGAAGAAAAGGGAACTAATGTACCATTGTTCTCTGTACAACCCCCTTTTTCTTGAAAGGAACGTTGTGCTGGAATTAACCTTTATTTTCAGTTGTCTAGCTAAATTAACTCCGTTCACAAAGGGAGTAACCTTTTTCTGAATCGAATGTGTTTGTTCACTTATTTCAGTTCGTATATTGAAACATCCAAAACATCTCATATTTATTAACGTAGAAAGGAAGATAGATGTTTCGGGGGAATATCTGCTTCTGAATTTTCTGTTTTGGGCCTTTTCTTTTCGTTTTGGCCGTTTTGTTTTGTAAACCCCGCATCATTTCGATGCTTTCTTCCTCTAATACAAATGGATTCGGACACAGTTGCATCACTACCCGAATCCGCAACCGTGCCGAGTGCCTCGAGTTTGCTAGCTTGTTTTATCGGGTACTCGTCGAAGCCGAACAAAGCCAAGGTGTGCATGGAAAAAAAAAAAACTCTTATGGCTACACATGCCATTGGTATAAGAGAGGTATAAACACGTGATTTTTGGATAAGTGGGCACATAAGGACAAGTACTTATGTTAGGTTGAAACAGCTTCCACAGATCCAGATTGCTCAAACGCTTATTTATGGCCCGTGTTGCTGGAAACTGGAATACCTTGGCATGGAATGAGAAGGAACAAATAGCCGTGAAGCAACGTGACAGACCGAACAAACTACTGATACCCAGACTGGCCCCCATACGCCTCAAAAAACCTGAAGCTGCTTTAGATAACTGTGGTACTGACATCCATGATTAAATTACTAATTAGCCCACCAACTCCGGCACCCACACACCCAAGAAGGCCAGACACAGCACACGCCAAGCTCTCTGACCATTAAGTCATTAACTAACCAAAAAGCTCCTCAGTCCATGCCCCTCCCCTCCTCCTCCTCCATGGCACTTTATCCCCTTCATTAACACCTCTCCCATACCTTCTACCTACCTACCTAACCAGAAAATATGGGCATCTCACATGCTGCCCACTCCCCCTCTCCTCTCTCCAAGACAAACCTTTTTCATGCATAGAAAACTCAACCATTCAGTGATGTCACTGGATGGCCATGTCATGTCATGTGCTAGCTTGCAGACATCCAAGAACCTAACTTCCCATAACCACCACCAGCTAGCACCATAACGCTCACTCCCACTCTCATCACTCTGCATCACTCACTCCCTAGATGATGAACCCAACTCCCCTAAATTAGGGATATGCTTGATTAGATCTAGTGGAAGATGATGAACTTCCTATGGCACTATTAATAAAGATAAGGAAGGAGCTACTAGCTGATGATCTATTCATGAACTATGTCACCTAGGAGTAGATGATGATGCATATGCATGCATGGCCCGATGCTAGCTGCGAATTAATAGAAAGGGAGTAGATTTAATTTCCTCATGAACATGTTACAGAGAGCTAGCTAGTTTAATTAATAATTAACCATGTGTGGCTTTAGTTAAAAAGGTATATGTCCGAATGTTACTGTTACTAGTGCTACTATTGGCGTCCGCCCTCTAGTGGCGCGATGAATCTAAACATGTGCTGCGTGCTGGCCTGCTGCTGCATGGGCACGGAGGAAGCGCCGCCGCAGCGGCACCCCTCGCCGGCGCCCTGGAACCCGAGGTGGTTCAAGCACATGCACACCGCCGACGTGGACGTCGTTGCATTGTTGTGGCTCGCCGTCGTTGCTGCCTCCTGTTTCACTGCTGGGTCGTCGCCCGGCTGGTAGGGCGCCAGGCTGATGGAGAGGTTGAGGTCGATGCCGAGGTGCCGTCGCGACGGTGGCGGCGGCGTGGCGGAGCCGGCCGGCTCGTCGTCGCTGCTGTGGCTGCAGGCGGGCTCGGCTGAGCTGGAGAGAGCCGCGAAGGGATCCTGCTGCTGCGGCTGGAGGTGGTGGCCCCCGGGTGTGGCAGCAGCGTACCCCCCCCCCCCCCCCCCCCCCCCCCCCCCCCCCCCCCCCCCCCCCCCCCCCCCCCCCCCCCCCCCCCCCCCCCCCCCCCCCCCCCCCCCCCCCCCCCCCCCCCAGGAGCTTGCGCTTGATGTGCGTGTTCCAGTAGTTCTTGATCTCGTTGTCCGTCCTCCCCGGCAGCCTCCCGGCGATGAGCGACCACCTGGGAGCACAAGCGCAAGACCGACACGGTAAGAAATAAATAACGCCGTACGTCCGTGGATCGATCGATCTATCTATCTTCACTGGTACATCATCAGAAGAAGAAGGATAAGAATTGTTACTTGTTGCCGAGCAGCTCGTGGAGCTTGATGATGAGCTCGTCCTCCTCCTCGGTGAAGTTCCCCCGTTTGAGGTCCGGCCTCAGGTAGTTGATCCACCGCAGCCTGCAGCTCTTCCCGCACCGCAGCAGCCCTGCACCACGCACCATGCATACACACACGCATCATTCACCCGTCGCCGTACACCTACACGAGTCTTGGTCGCCGATGAGCGTGGGCGGCACATACCTGCGGCTTTGGGGAGGGACCTCCAGCAGCCCTCGCCATGGGCCTTGATGTAGGCGATGAGGCGCTGGTCCTCCTCCTTGGTCCAGGCGCCCTTGTTGGTGTGCGCCTTCTCGCAGCACGGGGACCTCCCCATGCCGCCGCCGGCACGTAGGAAGACAGGAGCCGCCGGCGCCGCACACGAGTAACGGACTGATGATATATGCTGTTGTGGCTGTGGGTGGGTCTGAGGGAAAGGAGGAGCGGTGCGGTGTTGGTGGTGCGTGCGTGCGTGCGAGCTTTTTGAGAGCGAGCGAGGAGGAGAGAGGGGAGACGGGGGTGGGTAGTTGGTTTTATACGGGGAGGAGGAGGGGAGGAGGAGGATGATGGGGGTGGAGCGGAGCGGGGCCCCATTGACGCGGATCCCTCTGGGCCATTTGACCGAGTTGGTGCGATGAGAGGAGAGGGGGGAGGTGGGGCGAGTGGTTGCAAAGCCCTAGGCCTGGATTTGGTCCCCCCCCCCCCCCCCCCCCCCCCCCCCCCCCCCCCCCCCCCCCCCCCCCCTAGGTAGGTATGCTCCGCTTCTTCTGCTCGACTGCCGCTTGTCCTATTCCCTTCCTCCCCCCTCTCTTTCTTTTTTGTTTAATTATTCGCTTCGTGGTTTTTTTCCATTTTGTTTTTTTTGGGGGGAGGATGGAGGGGGGCTAGTTGGTAGGTGTACCCGGCGAGCGCACACCAGGCACCAGCAGTAGTAGGTGCAGCATAATGAATGCAACGGGGTTCGGTTTTGGGGTGAGGCTCTTGGTTTTTTTTTTTTTGCGAACTCAAAAACCTTGTATTACTCAATCGCAGTTTCATTACAATCCTCAGCAACCAACTCCAAAACTTCAGGAGGACCTGACCCTAACCAAGTCATAGTCCTATTATTAAGACGACCAAAAGACGCTAACTTATCACTCGCCTTATTCTGTGACCTAGCAATATGAGCAATACAAGCTTGTTGACGGTTCAGTAAACCTCTAATCTCATTAACCAACGACGAGTAAAGTGATCGATCAGTATCACCACAAGTGATCATATCTACGGCAACAGAGGAATCCAACTCGACTTGTATCGGTAAAGAAGTACGTTGGACCGCCGAGGACAGCCCCTCCAAGCACGCATAAAGTTCAGCCTCCAACGCGTCTCGGCAAAACTGTAGTGCCCTGCAAGCAGAAAAAAATATTTTGCCGAACTCATCCCTCAAGATCATGCCAGCCCCCGCATTATCACATGCCACAAAAGCTCCATCTGTATTTAGTTTTATCCACCCGTGCTTTGGCTTCTCCCAGCTAGGCAGCTTGGCCATGTGCGTATCTTTTTGAACTCTTCTGTCCATCGTAATGTATGCCTTTCCTTTCACTGGGTCAGCACCACTATCATTCTTGATGGCCACCAGAGAGGCAAGATAACTCTGCAAGTATCTTACTGATACATCCATCTGCGGCGCCGGTTTATGATGCACCACTTCATTGCGTATATACCAAACTCTCCAGAAAACAAGAAGAAGCATACACCGTTCCATCTCACTTCTTGGCGCCAGCAGTTGCAAAAGCCACTCCTTTCCACAGTCGACAATAGTCTGAAGCCGAGGTAAACTCCAGATTTTTGCCATTCTCACATATAGATCTCTTCCTAGTTGACAACTCAAGAACGGGTGAAAGTTGTCCTCCGTGCCTACTCCACAAACTGGACAAATACTTGTGGTCTCCAATCCAATATTATGTTTATTTTTCCACGTTGGCAGCCCATCGGTCGCAACTCTCCATGCAAAATTTGCCACCGTTAGCGGCACTCCACAGTTCCATATGAACTTCCAGCAGTTTCTCGCCCCGGACGGCGACGAACTAGAGGACACAGCATTGGACCTATGTACCTCATCAAACGCCAAATGATACGCACTCTTTACTGAGAAGACACCCAACTTATCCGGCCCCCATGCAATGACATCTTCGCCCTGCCTGGGCGATACTCTGATCTTTAAGATCTCAGCCACATCAGCTTGCATGAAATATTGGTTCAGAGTTTGAATTTTCCAGGAGCCGTTGTCATTCAAAAGATCAGAGACATATCGAATGCGGCAAACACCCTGCCGTGTGATCGGTTTATACGAGAAGGGACGTGGAATCCAGCTATCACGCCACACCCGAATACTTCTCCCATTGCCTATTCTCCAAATTAAGCCTTTCTTCAATAACTCTAAACCATGACTAATAGCCAACCAAGACGATGAGGCATTACCAGCAAACACCGTATCTTCTAGCTTACCAGCCGGGTAATATTTGGATTTGAGCAAACGAGCACACAAACTCTCAGGCCTTGTGATCAATCTCCACGCCTGACGAGCCAGAAGGGCTTGGTTAAATAAACGAAAATCTCGGAAACCAATCCCACCTCTTTCCTTTGGCTGCATAAGATGATCTCATCCCTTCCAATGAACCTTCCTCTTCCCCTTCTCCGATCCCCAATAAAAATTCCTCACCATTCTAGTGAGATCATCGCACACCGAAAACGGTAGCTTGAACACACCCATTATATATGTGGGTAAAGCTTGCGCGACAGACTTGATAAGCACCTCTCTCCCCGGCTGTGCCAAAATTCCATCTCCCCGCTGGACAAGTCTTTTGGTGAGGCTTGTTTGAAGATTCTGAAACTTACCTTTCGACATTCGTCCCTCAGGTGTGGGAAGACCCAAATACTTCTCCTCAAAAACCAAACTTGTGACTTTTAGAACGTCTCTGACCTGCTCCTGAATCAAGCCCGGGCACGCCTCACCAAAAAATATCGAACACTTGTCATAGTTCAAACTTTGTCCCGTGGCCGCGCTATATAGATCCAGAGCTGCTTTAACCTGCTCCGCATGATCCCTCGATGCCTGGAAAAACAGCATGGTATCATCTGCAAAAAGCAAGTGGGATATGCCCGGTGCTCTCCTGCATATTTTCACTGGAGCTATATCGCCAACTTGCACCTTCCTCTTCAAAATAGCTGAAAGTCCATCTGCCACAAATAAGAATAAGAACGGGGAGAGTGGGTCTCCTTGCTGTAGCCCACGCGACGGTGCAAATGAATCCAGGAGAGTTCCATTTAATTTTATTGAATACCTCACCGATGTGACACACGCCATAATCCAGTCAATCCATCGATGAGAGAAACCTAACCTTTGCATCACCTGCTTCAAGAACGCCCAATCAACTCTGTCATAAGCCTTGGACAAGTCCAGCTTGTATGCACAAAAACTCCTTGAAGGATCCTTCTCTTGTTTAATATAATGTAAACACTCAAAAGCAACCAACGCATTATCTGTAATCATCCTGCCTGGTATAAAGGCACTTTGTTCAATCGATATTATATCGTCCAGCAAGGGTCTTAACCTGTTAACAAGGCACTTTGAAATTATCTTGTATGTGACATTACAAAGACTTATGGGCCTGTAATCCGACATCCTTGAGGGGTTAGATGTCTTTGGGATAAGCACAATGGATGTATCATTAGCACCCTCAGGCATGACACCCGTACTGAAAAAATCCCGAACTGCAGCCAGCACTCCCTCCTTCACCGTGCTCCAATTGCGTTGGAAGAAACGAGCGGGAAACCCGTCTGGGCCAGGCGCCTTCAATGGCCCAATTTGGAACAAAGCATCGGATATCTCCTTATCTGTAAACGGTGCACACAACCTGTCATTATCCGCCGGTGTGACCACTCGTTCAAACAAGCTTACTACTTCGGATGCATTCAGGGTAGTATCCGCAGAAAAAATGTTATGGAAATACTCGTTAGCAATCTGGCTCATTGCTGTAAACTCCGTATGAACGATTCCAATGCTGTCCGTTAACTCCCTGATCTTGTTCTTCCTCGCTCTCCAAACTGCTTTACTTTGGAAATATTTTGTGTTATGATCCCCTTCCTTAAGCCAAGCAATTCTCGATCTCTGCATCCACATCATCTTTTCCTGATACAACAACTCATTCATCTTGTCCATCACTCTCCTTATATCTTCCCTGTCCGCGTTCATATTCATAAGCTCCTCCAGTTGGCTTCTTGACCTCGCAAGTTCTCTTGTCACATTGCCAAATTTCCTGCCCCATGACCCTAGCGCAGTCATCGTTTTAGACAGGGCCTCCCTCAGCTGCGAGAGATTATGAATCTCCCCTACCGCTGCCCATGCATCCTCCACCACCTTTGGCAGCGCCGAGTCCCTCTCCCAAAAAACCTCGTACCTTCTGCACTTTTCCTTCACCGGTCCCGGGTCCGGTTCTCCCTTAAGAAACACAACGAGGTGGTCCGAACATGGAGACGGTATGTGCTCCACAGCAGCAAATGTGAACAGATTACGCCAATCATTTGTGGCCACCGCTCGGTCCAGTCTCACCTTGACGTTAGCCGACCTCGCTCTTCTGTTATCGTATGTGAAAGGAAGGCCATTGAACCCAAGATCAACTAATTCACACACCTCCAAAGTATCCCTGAAAGCTACCATCTGTGCTTCCGCCCTCGGCGTGATCGATAAGTGCTCAAAATCCCACATGGCTTCATTAAAGTCACCTATAACCAGCCAGGGCAAATTATTAACAACTTTCAGATTTCGTAACTTAGTCCACATTAGGTATTTATTTTCCACCCGTGGCTCCCCATATACAAAGGTAGCTCTCCACTCCGGTGCTCCATCTCGGGCTTTGATAACAATGTCAATAAATCTGTCATCTTTGTCCAAAACATCAACAACACATTCCTCCCTCCAATATAGTGCCAGACCACCGCTCAATCCATTGCTATCCACTCCACAAAAGCCCTTCAAACCAAGTTTTGCTCGGATCCGTTTCATCTTCTCTTCCTTTTGTCTCGTTTCACACAGAAAGACCAGCATGGGGGAACGCGACTTACACAAAGTCGCTAGCTCATGAACTGTCCGGGTGTTCCCCCCTCCCCGGCAGTTCCAACTAAGGCAATTCATTGGGCCCGGCGGTCCTCCTCTCCGGAGGCCGCCTGCGTAGAAGTGTCCATATCAACTCCCTCATTCTCCTCCCCCACCGCCTCTCCCTGCTTCTTTCTCTTCACTATGGGGTTCTTGCCCGGTGTTCCTTTAGGATCCGACGGATTTCCTGTACTGTTGGCCTCACCATACTCCAAGCGTAGGACTGCATCAGCCACCTTTCCTCCTAAATTCTGCCCGCCCGGAACACGCACATTTGCCACACCATCATCATCCACGAGCCTCTTCCTCGCTGTACGTTCCTCAGCCGCTTTCATCATCTTAAACTGCATGATATCCATCCCCACTGTCAGCTCCAACCCTCCCTCTCTCTGCATATCCACATTAACTCTCTCTTCCACACCTTCTGCTCGGCCTCCTCTAGCTCCACCTCCTCTACCCCCCTTCTTCCTCCCCGCCCCCCCACCAGGGCCAGCACCCCCTCTACCCTCCATCACTCCCTCCACTTCTACCTCCTCGGCCACCAGAACCCACGGGTTCACTGACCCAATGCAGCCACTCCCCCCAGTCGCACAGAGTAATATCGTGTACACCATCACCACATTCCTCTACAACATGTCCCATGCGCCCGCAAAAATAACAGAAATCTGGGAGTTTTTCATAGAACACCGAATACCTCTTCTTCTCTTTCAAGGTGATGTGCACAAATCTTACGAATGGTATCGTAACATTAACAAACACCCGAACTCTAAAGAAATTTGATGGGTTGATCCTTCCTTCATTCACCGTGACTGTAAAAGGAGGTTCTCCCACCTTCTTTGCGACCTTCTCAGCCAGCTCCTTCCTCGTCAATCCGTCCGGCAAACCTTTTATTCTAGCCCACAGGGGATACATGTTTAGCTCGTATTCTTCTACATCTGAGAAGCCATCGTATTCAACTAACACCACCGGGTCTCTCCTGAACTGCCATGGTCCCCCTTCCATCACACGCTTCCAATCACCCAAGCAATGGCATTGAGCCAAGAACAAGTTGGGGCCCTTAATGTTAAAGGTCACCCCCTGCGCACAAGCCCACGCGTTCCTCATGGAATTCAACAGAGAAGCATGGCTAAACGGCCGTAGGGTGTGAACCCTAAAAAGCGCCATCCAGCGAACATCCTTGATCAAATCCTCAAGCTCCCCAGATAGGTCCAGATCTTCTTCCTCCTCCCCTTGCAACTTGAGGTTCTCAAACGCGCCCTCTAGATCATGGTCAGGCTCATACTGATCCCAATCTTCCTCCTCCTCGCCCTTATCCACGTCCGCTTCCTTCCCGCCGGCCGTTCTCCCTTCATCATCATCTCCCCCTTCGCCGCCCCGTCCCCCGAACCAAGCCCGGCGTCCGCAACTGGATCTCCAACCCTAGCCGCTGCTACTTCCGGTTTCTCCATCCCACCTCGCACCTCCTGGTCGCCCAAGTTCTCCATGCAGTCGTCGGAGGCGGGTCCAGCCAACCCCTCGACGTCCTCCACTCGCGAACACGCCGTCGAACGGTGATTTTTACGTAAATCTTGGTGTACTTCGGCGGCGTCGCCGAAGGAAGAGTTGGACCCCAGGAAACCCTAGGGGAAGAGTTGAGGCTCTTGGTTTTTGGAGGGAGAGTAGTTCAACATCAAATGGCTAGTTCTTTTACATGAAAACTCTACACTTGCACTGCAAAAAAAAAATCCATACTTGCCGGTTGGTCAAAAATATCTTACTACTTAGGAAATGCAACTATATTCGTTTTCCGGCTCCGCCGGCGACCGGGGCAAAAGGCAGATACTGTCTTATTTCTTACTGCGGCGACCGTTTCGATGAGCAATTGCCCTGTGAATGCCCTTCAAATTTTCAAATATTGAGGTGATGCACGAGAGATGGAAGGTATGGGACGAGCGTGGCGGCGTATGGCGATCTAGGCCACAAAGGCAGTTTCCTTTGGGCATACACTTTAATTTGGGAATAATTATCTCCATTGATTGATATTTTTTATTAAACAATGGCATATCTCGCAAGAGTTATTGAACATTTTAACTCAAATATAGCACGCCTCTAACGATGAGCTGGTTTTTTCTTTTCCAAATATTTGGGACATGCAGAAGAGGAACGTGAACCCACCGTTTTTCAAAGTGTTGTTACCTCATGAGACCATGCAAAAGTATGGGGTTTGAAACAAGCTTCATTGCCCCTCCCCCCGCACATCGATGGCCCGACATTTTTCTAGCATCCCACGCTAGGTAGCTATCTCCTCCTTTCTAAGATTCTAGAAAACCAACCCATCCGTAGCACTAAGCACTAGCAGCATGTCTTTGTGTGTGCGATTGTGCATGAAAGGGAGGAGAAGCAAAGAAAGGAAAAGAAGCAAGGAAAGGCAAGATAGAGGAATCTTGTCCGTCGGTTTGGTCACCTACCCGCCTGGTTCTCCTCCTCCCCCCATCTTGATATGCACGGGGCAACTTGTCCTAGCCATTGTTTTGATTAGTGGGATCCGCTAGGGTAGCTACTTTTATCTTTCCTTGCAGCCTGGTTGGTGTGCATGTTGCTGGTATGGTGGAGTGGAGGAGGTTCCGTACAAGCTTGCTTCGGAAGTCGCACTCCATCCCGCCCGCATTATTATTAGTAGTAGTAGTACTACTACTACAACACAGAGTGCATTGCCTCATACGAGTACTACAAAATTTTTGCAAAAAAAAAAAAGGTTAGATGCATGCAATATATATACTCATGTTCGGTTCGAATTTCATACTAGTCGGACTATCGATGATTGTACTCATGGAGTTTGGATACTACAAAAAAAAATGTACTTGCGCACTACTGTGCAGTTCTGCCCCATCTGTTCTTGTAACCAAAAAGTCACTGAAGTGTCTGAAAAAAAACCAAAAGTCACTGAAACGAGCGCTTTATTCTCCAAGGACGAGTATGGACTCGTTTGGGATTTGGTGGTGATTTCGATTATCTAAAGAATATAATCAGTCCTAGTCCCATCCATGCAAACCGGCCGTTCCCCTAATTTGGTGTTAGGAAACCTCACTCTGCTGCGCTTTTCATGCCCAATAATAGTAGATATATCTATGCAACAACTAAAAGTGCTTATCTAACTCTATCCAAGATGAGATTACATGCCATTATAAAGCACCTAAAGTATCATATATTTTTCCTAACAAGTCCATATTAACTCCAAATGGAAACGAATACTCCTAACGTTTACTGAGTACGTTTCTTCAGTTGGGGTGCACATAACATAAGCATGCTCCATGCAAGCCGGGCGCGGGAGATGCAAGTACTACCAAGAAGAAGAAGAGGATAAGAAAAGAGATTCATGTGGAACGGGTAGCTAGGGAATTGATTGGTGCGAAATAACTCCGAGAGGTTAGGTTAGTTTTCTCCTCCTCCTTGTTGGATGCAGATGTGTGGTGTGGCCGGTCTCCCGGCCCATAGCGACAAAGATCTGGTAGTGGTATCTCTGTCCAAGGAAAGGCACATTGAATGCATCCATCCCCCCCCCCCCCCCCCCCCCCCCCCCCCCCCCCCCCCCCCCCCCCCCCCCCCCCCCCCCCCCCCCCCCCCCCCCCCCCCCCCCCCCCCCCCCCCCCCCCCCCCCCCCCCCCCCCCCCCCCCCCCCCCCCCCCCCCCCCCCCCCCCCCCCCCCCCCCCCCCCCCCCCCCCCCCCCCCCCCCCCCCCCCCCCCCCCCCCCCCCCCCCCCCCCCCCCCCCCCCCCCCCCCCCCCCCCCCCCCCCCCCCCCCCCCCCCCCCCCCCCCCCCCCCCCCCCCCCCCCCCCCCCCCCCCCCCCCCCCCCCCCCCCCCCCCCCCCCCCCCCCCCCCCCCCCCCCCCCCCCCCCCCCCCCCCCCCCCCCCCCCCCCCCCCCCCCCCCCCCCCCCCCCCCCCCCCCCCCCCCCCCCCCCCCCCCCCCCCCCCCCCCCCCCCCCCCCCCCCCCCCCCCCCCCCCCCCCCCCCCCCCCCCCCCCCCCCCCCCCCCCCCCCCCCCCCCCCCCCCCCCCCCCCCCCCCCCCCCCCCCCCCCCCCCCCCCCCCCCCCCCCCCCCCCCCCCCCCCCCCCCCCCCCCCCCCCCCCCCCCCCCCCCCCCCCCCCCCCCCCCCCCCCCCCCCCCCCCCCCCCCCCCCCCCCCCCCCCCCCCCCCCCCCCCCCCCCCCCCCCCCCCCCCCCCCCCCCCCCCCCCCCCCCCCCCCCCCCCCCCCCCCCCCCCCCCCCCCCCCCCCCCCCCCCCCCCCCCCCCCCCCCCCCCCCCCCCCCCCCCCCCCCCCCCCCCCCCCCCCCCCCCCCCCCCCCCCCCCCCCCCCCCCCCCCCCCCCCCCCCCCCCCCCCCCCCCCCCCCCCCCCCCCCCCCCCCCCCCCCCCCCCCCCCCCCCCCCCCCCCCCCCCCCCCCCCCCCCCCCCCCCCCCCCCCCCCCCCCCCCCCCCCCCCCCCCCCCCCCCCCCCCCCCCCCCCCCCCCCCCCCCCCCCCCCCCCCCCCCCCCCCCCCCCCCCCCCCCCCCCCCCCCCCCCCCCCCCCCCCCCCCCCCCCCCCCCCCCCCCCCCCCCCCCCCCCCCCCCCCCCCCCCCCCCCCCCCCCCCCCCCCCCCCCCCCCCCCCCCCCCCCCCCCCCCCCCCCCCCCCCCCCCCCCCCCCCCCCCCCCCCCCCCCCCCCCCCCCCCCCCCCCCCCCCCCCCCCCCCCCCCCCCCCCCCCCCCCCCCCCCCCCCCCCCCCCCCCCCCCCCCCCCCCCCCCCCCCCCCCCCCCCCCCCCCCCCCCCCCCCCCCCCCCCCCCCCCCCCCCCCCCCCCCCCCCCCCCCCCCCCCCCCCCCCCCCCCCCCCCCCCCCCCCCCCCCCCCCCCCCCCCCCCCCCCCCCCCCCCCCCCCCCCCCCCCCCCCCCCCCCCCCCCCCCCCCCCCCCCCCCCCCCCCCCCCCCCCCCCCCCCCCCCCCCCCCCCCCCCCCCCCCCCCCCCCCCCCCCCCCCCCCCCCCCCCCCCCCCCCCCCCCCCCCCCCCCCCCCCCCCCCCCCCCCCCCCCCCCCCCCCCCCCCCCCCCCCCCCCCCCCCCCCCCCCCCCCCCCCCCCCCCCCCCCCCCCCCCCCCCCCCCCCCCCCCCCCCCCCCCCCCCCCCCCCCCCCCCCCCCCCCCCCCCCCCCCCCCCCCCCCCCCCCCCCCCCCCCCCCCCCCCCCCCCCCCCCCCCCCCCCCCCCCCCCCCCCCCCCCCCCCCCCCCCCCCCCCCCCCCCCCCCCCCCCCCCCCCCCCCCCCCCCCCCCCCCCCCCCCCCCCCCCCCCCCCCCCCCCCCCCCCCCCCCCCCCCCCCCCCCCCCCCCCCCCCCCCCCCCCCCCCCCCCCCCCCCCCCCCCCCCCCCCCCCCCCCCCCCCCCCCCCCCCCCCCCCCCCCCCCCCCCCCCCCCCCCCCCCCCCCCCCCCCCCCCCCCCCCCCCCCCCCCCCCCCCCCCCCCCCCCCCCCCCCCCCCCCCCCCCCCCCCCCCCCCCCCCCCCCCCCCCCCCCCCCCCCCCCCCCCCCCCCCCCCCCCCCCCCCCCCCCCCCCCCCCCCCCCCCCCCCCCCCCCCCCCCCCCCCCCCCCCCCCCCCCCCCCCCCCCCCCCCCCCCCCCCCCCCCCCCCCCCCCCCCCCCCCCCCCCCCCCCCCCCCCCCCCCCCCCCCCCCCCCCCCCCCCCCCCCCCCCCCCCCCCCCCCCCCCCCCCCCCCCCCCCCCCCCCCCCCCCCCCCCCCCCCCCCCCCCCCCCCCCCCCCCCCCCCCCCCCCCCCCCCCCCCCCCCCCCCCCCCCCCCCCCCCCCCCCCCCCCCCCCCCCCCCCCCCCCCCCCCCCCCCCCCCCCCCCCCCCCCCCCCCCCCCCCCCCCCCCCCCCCCCCCCCCCCCCCCCCCCCCCCCCCCCCCCCCCCCCCCCCCCCCCCCCCCCCCCCCCCCCCCCCCCCCCCCCCCCCCCCCCCCCCCCCCCCCCCCCCCCCCCCCCCCCCCCCCCCCCCCCCCCCCCCCCCCCCCCCCCCCCCCCCCCCCCCCCCCCCCCCCCCCCCCCCCCCCCCCCCCCCCCCCCCCCCCCCCCCCCCCCCCCCCCCCCCCCCCCCCCCCCCCCCCCCCCCCCCCCCCCCCCCCCCCCCCCCCCCCCCCCCCCCCCCCCCCCCCCCCCCCCCCCCCCCCCCCCCCCCCCCCCCCCCCCCCCCCCCCCCCCCCCCCCCCCCCCCCCCCCCCCCCCCCCCCCCCCCCCCCCCCCCCCCCCCCCCCCCCCCCCCCCCCCCCCCCCCCCCCCCCCCCCCCCCCCCCCCCCCCCCCCCCCCCCCCCCCCCCCCCCCCCCCCCCCCCCCCCCCCCCCCCCCCCCCCCCCCCCCCCCCCCCCCCCCCCCCCCCCCCCCCCCCCCCCCCCCCCCCCCCCCCCCCCCCCCCCCCCCCCCCCCCCCCCCCCCCCCCCCCCCCCCCCCCCCCCCCCCCCCCCCCCCCCCCCCCCCCCCCCCCCCCCCCCCCCCCCCCCCCCCCCCCCCCCCCCCCCCCCCCCCCCCCCCCCCCCCCCCCCCCCCCCCCCCCCCCCCCCCCCCCCCCCCCCCCCCCCCCCCCCCCCCCCCCCCCCCCCCCCCCCCCCCCCCCCCCCCCCCCCCCCCCCCCCCCCCCCCCCCCCCCCCCCCCCCCCCCCCCCCCCCCCCCCCCCCCCCCCCCCCCCCCCCCCCCCCCCCCCCCCCCCCCCCCCCCCCCCCCCCCCCCCCCCCCCCCCCCCCCCCCCCCCCCCCCCCCCCCCCCCCCCCCCCCCCCCCCCCCCCCCCCCCCCCCCCCCCCCCCCCCCCCCCCCCCCCCCCCCCCCCCCCCCCCCCCCCCCCCCCCCCCCCCCCCCCCCCCCCCCCCCCCCCCCCCCCCCCCCCCCCCCCCCCCCCCCCCCCCCCCCCCCCCCCCCCCCCCCCCCCCCCCCCCCCCCCCCCCCCCCCCCCCCCCCCCCCCCCCCCCCCCCCCCCCCCCCCCCCCCCCCCCCCCCCCCCCCCCCCCCCCCCCCCCCCCCCCCCCCCCCCCCCCCCCCCCCCCCCCCCCCCCCCCCCCCCCCCCCCCCCCCCCCCCCCCCCCCCCCCCCCCCCCCCCCCCCCCCCCCCCCCCCCCCCCCCCCCCCCCCCCCCCCCCCCCCCCCCCCCCCCCCCCCCCCCCCCCCCCCCCCCCCCCCCCCCCCCCCCCCCCCCCCCCCCCCCCCCCCCCCCCCCCCCCCCCCCCCCCCCCCCCCCCCCCCCCCCCCCCCCCCCCCCCCCCCCCCCCCCCCCCCCCCCCCCCCCCCCCCCCCCCCCCCCCCCCCCCCCCCCCCCCCCCCCCCCCCCCCCCCCCCCCCCCCCCCCCCCCCCCCCCCCCCCCCCCCCCCCCCCCCCCCCCCCCCCCCCCCCCCCCCCCCCCCCCCCCCCCCCCCCCCCCCCCCCCCCCCCCCCCCCCCCCCCCCCCCCCCCCCCCCCCCCCCCCCCCCCCCCCCCCCCCCCCCCCCCCCCCCCCCCCCCCCCCCCCCCCCCCCCCCCCCCCCCCCCCCCCCCCCCCCCCCCCCCCCCCCCCCCCCCCCCCCCCCCCCCCCCCCCCCCCCCCCCCCCCCCCCCCCCCCCCCCCCCCCCCCCCCCCCCCCCCCCCCCCCCCCCCCCCCCCCCCCCCCCCCCCCCCCCCCCCCCCCCCCCCCCCCCCCCCCCCCCCCCCCCCCCCCCCCCCCCCCCCCCCCCCCCCCCCCCCCCCCCCCCCCCCCCCCCCCCCCCCCCCCCCCCCCCCCCCCCCCCCCCCCCCCCCCCCCCCCCCCCCCCCCCCCCCCCCCCCCCCCCCCCCCCCCCCCCCCCCCCCCCCCCCCCCCCCCCCCCCCCCCCCCCCCCCCCCCCCCCCCCCCCCCCCCCCCCCCCCCCCCCCCCCCCCCCCCCCCCCCCCCCCCCCCCCCCCCCCCCCCCCCCCCCCCCCCCCCCCCCCCCCCCCCCCCCCCCCCCCCCCCCCCCCCCCCCCCCCCCCCCCCCCCCCCCCCCCCCCCCCCCCCCCCCCCCCCCCCCCCCCCCCCCCCCCCCCCCCCCCCCCCCCCCCCCCCCCCCCCCCCCCCCCCCCCCCCCCCCCCCCCCCCCCCCCCCCCCCCCCCCCCCCCCCCCCCCCCCCCCCCCCCCCCCCCCCCCCCCCCCCCCCCCCCCCCCCCCCCCCCCCCCCCCCCCCCCCCCCCCCCCCCCCCCCCCCCCCCCCCCCCCCCCCCCCCCCCCCCCCCCCCCCCCCCCCCCCCCCCCCCCCCCCCCCCCCCCCCCCCCCCCCCCCCCCCCCCCCCCCCCCCCCCCCCCCCCCCCCCCCCCCCCCCCCCCCCCCCCCCCCCCCCCCCCCCCCCCCCCCCCCCCCCCCCCCCCCCCCCCCCCCCCCCCCCCCCCCCCCCCCCCCCCCCCCCCCCCCCCCCCCCCCCCCCCCCCCCCCCCCCCCCCCCCCCCCCCCCCCCCCCCCCCCCCCCCCCCCCCCCCCCCCCCCCCCCCCCCCCCCCCCCCCCCCCCCCCCCCCCCCCCCCCCCCCCCCCCCCCCCCCCCCCCCCCCCCCCCCCCCCCCCCCCCCCCCCCCCCCCCCCCCCCCCCCCCCCCCCCCCCCCCCCCCCCCCCCCCCCCCCCCCCCCCCCCCCCCCCCCCCCCCCCCCCCCCCCCCCCCCCCCCCCCCCCCCCCCCCCCCCCCCCCCCCCCCCCCCCCCCCCCCCCCCCCCCCCCCCCCCCCCCCCCCCCCCCCCCCCCCCCCCCCCCCCCCCCCCCCCCCCCCCCCCCCCCCCCCCCCCCCCCCCCCCCCCCCCCCCCCCCCCCCCCCCCCCCCCCCCCCCCCCCCCCCCCCCCCCCCCCCCCCCCCCCCCCCCCCCCCCCCCCCCCCCCCCCCCCCCCCCCCCCCCCCCCCCCCCCCCCCCCCCCCCCCCCCCCCCCCCCCCCCCCCCCCCCCCCCCCCCCCCCCCCCCCCCCCCCCCCCCCCCCCCCCCCCCCCCCCCCCCCCCCCCCCCCCCCCCCCCCCCCCCCCCCCCCCCCCCCCCCCCCCCCCCCCCCCCCCCCCCCCCCCCCCCCCCCCCCCCCCCCCCCCCCCCCCCCCCCCCCCCCCCCCCCCCCCCCCCCCCCCCCCCCCCCCCCCCCCCCCCCCCCCCCCCCCCCCCCCCCCCCCCCCCCCCCCCCCCCCCCCCCCCCCCCCCCCCCCCCCCCCCCCCCCCCCCCCCCCCCCCCCCCCCCCCCCCCCCCCCCCCCCCCCCCCCCCCCCCCCCCCCCCCCCCCCCCCCCCCCCCCCCCCCCCCCCCCCCCCCCCCCCCCCCCCCCCCCCCCCCCCCCCCCCCCCCCCCCCCCCCCCCCCCCCCCCCCCCCCCCCCCCCCCCCCCCCCCCCCCCCCCCCCCCCCCCCCCCCCCCCCCCCCCCCCCCCCCCCCCCCCCCCCCCCCCCCCCCCCCCCCCCCCCCCCCCCCCCCCCCCCCCCCCCCCCCCCCCCCCCCCCCCCCCCCCCCCCCCCCCCCCCCCCCCCCCCCCCCCCCCCCCCCCCCCCCCCCCCCCCCCCCCCCCCCCCCCCCCCCCCCCCCCCCCCCCCCCCCCCCCCCCCCCCCCCCCCCCCCCCCCCCCCCCCCCCCCCCCCCCCCCCCCCCCCCCCCCCCCCCCCCCCCCCCCCCCCCCCCCCCCCCCCCCCCCCCCCCCCCCCCCCCCCCCCCCCCCCCCCCCCCCCCCCCCCCCCCCCCCCCCCCCCCCCCCCCCCCCCCCCCCCCCCCCCCCCCCCCCCCCCCCCCCCCCCCCCCCCCCCCCCCCCCCCCCCCCCCCCCCCCCCCCCCCCCCCCCCCCCCCCCCCCCCCCCCCCCCCCCCCCCCCCCCCCCCCCCCCCCCCCCCCCCCCCCCCCCCCCCCCCCCCCCCCCCCCCCCCCCCCCCCCCCCCCCCCCCCCCCCCCCCCCCCCCCCCCCCCCCCCCCCCCCCCCCCCCCCCCCCCCCCCCCCCCCCCCCCCCCCCCCCCCCCCCCCCCCCCCCCCCCCCCCCCCCCCCCCCCCCCCCCCCCCCCCCCCCCCCCCCCCCCCCCCCCCCCCCCCCCCCCCCCCCCCCCCCCCCCCCCCCCCCCCCCCCCCCCCCCCCCCCCCCCCCCCCCCCCCCCCCCCCCCCCCCCCCCCCCCCCCCCCCCCCCCCCCCCCCCCCCCCCCCCCCCCCCCCCCCCCCCCCCCCCCCCCCCCCCCCCCCCCCCCCCCCCCCCCCCCCCCCCCCCCCCCCCCCCCCCCCCCCCCCCCCCCCCCCCCCCCCCCCCCCCCCCCCCCCCCCCCCCCCCCCCCCCCCCCCCCCCCCCCCCCCCCCCCCCCCCCCCCCCCCCCCCCCCCCCCCCCCCCCCCCCCCCCCCCCCCCCCCCCCCCCCCCCCCCCCCCCCCCCCCCCCCCCCCCCCCCCCCCCCCCCCCCCCCCCCCCCCCCCCCCCCCCCCCCCCCCCCCCCCCCCCCCCCCCCCCCCCCCCCCCCCCCCCCCCCCCCCCCCCCCCCCCCCCCCCCCCCCCCCCCCCCCCCCCCCCCCCCTTCGCCGCCCCGTCCCCCGAACCAAGCCCGGCGTCCGCAACTGGATCTCCAACCCTAGCCGCTGCTACTTCCGGTTTCTCCATCCCACCTCGCACCTCCTGGTCGCCCAAGTTCTCCATGCAGTCGTCGGAGGCGGGTCCAGCCAACCCCTCGACGTCCTCCACTCGCGAACACGCCGTCGAACGGTGATTTTTACGTAAATCTTGGTGTACTTCGGCGGCGTCGCCGAAGGAAGAGTTGGACCCCAGGAAACCCTAGGGGAAGAGTTGAGGCTCTTGGTTTTTGGAGGGAGAGTAGTTCAACATCAAATGGCTAGTTCTTTTACATGAAAACTCTACACTTGCACTGCAAAAAAAAAATCCATACTTGCCGGTTGGTCAAAAATATCTTACTACTTAGGAAATGCAACTATATTCGTTTTCCGGCTCCGCCGGCGACCGGGGCAAAAGGCAGATACTGTCTTATTTCTTACTGCGGCGACCGTTTCGATGAGCAATTGCCCTGTGAATGCCCTTCAAATTTTCAAATATTGAGGTGATGCACGAGAGATGGAAGGTATGGGACGAGCGTGGCGGCGTATGGCGATCTAGGCCACAAAGGCAGTTTCCTTTGGGCATACACTTTAATTTGGGAATAATTATCTCCATTGATTGATATTTTTTATTAAACAATGGCATATCTCGCAAGAGTTATTGAACATTTTAACTCAAATATAGCACGCCTCTAACGATGAGCTGGTTTTTTCTTTTCCAAATATTTGGGACATGCAGAAGAGGAACGTGAACCCACCGTTTTTCAAAGTGTTGTTACCTCATGAGACCATGCAAAAGTATGGGGTTTGAAACAAGCTTCATTGCCCCTCCCCCCGCACATCGATGGCCCGACATTTTTCTAGCATCCCACGCTAGGTAGCTATCTCCTCCTTTCTAAGATTCTAGAAAACCAACCCATCCGTAGCACTAAGCACTAGCAGCATGTCTTTGTGTGTGCGATTGTGCATGAAAGGGAGGAGAAGCAAAGAAAGGAAAAGAAGCAAGGAAAGGCAAGATAGAGGAATCTTGTCCGTCGGTTTGGTCACCTACCCGCCTGGTTCTCCTCCTCCCCCCATCTTGATATGCACGGGGCAACTTGTCCTAGCCATTGTTTTGATTAGTGGGATCCGCTAGGGTAGCTACTTTTATCTTTCCTTGCAGCCTGGTTGGTGTGCATGTTGCTGGTATGGTGGAGTGGAGGAGGTTCCGTACAAGCTTGCTTCGGAAGTCGCACTCCATCCCGCCCGCATTATTATTAGTAGTAGTAGTACTACTACTACAACACAGAGTGCATTGCCTCATACGAGTACTACCCCCCCCCCCCCCCCCCCCCCCCCCCCCCCCCCCCCCCCCCCCCCCCCCCCCCCCCCCCCCCCCCCCCCCCCCCCCCCCCCCCCCCCCCCCCCCCCCCCCCCCCCCCCCCCCCCCCCCCCCCCCCCCCCCCCCCCCCCCCCCCCCCCCCCCCCCCCCCCCCCCCCCCCCCCCCCCCCCCCCCCCCCCCCCCCCCCCCCCCCCCCCCCCCCCCCCCCCCCCCCCCCCCCCCCCCCCCCCCCCCCCCCCCCCCCCCCCCCCCCCCCCCCCCCCCCCCCCCCCCCCCCCCCCCCCCCCCCCCCCCCCCCCCCCCCCCCCCCCCCCCCCCCCCCCCCCCCCCCCCCCCCCCCCCCCCCCCCCCCCCCCCCCCCCCCCCCCCCCCCCCCCCCCCCCCCCCCCCCCCCCCCCCCCCCCCCCCCCCCCCCCCCCCCCCCCCCCCCCCCCCCCCCCCCCCCCCCCCCCCCCCCCCCCCCCCCCCCCCCCCCCCCCCCCCCCCCCCCCCCCCCCCCCCCCCCCCCCCCCCCCCCCCCCCCCCCCCCCCCCCCCCCCCCCCCCCCCCCCCCCCCCCCCCCCCCCCCCCCCCCCCCCCCCCCCCCCCCCCCCCCCCCCCCCCCCCCCCCCCCCCCCCCCCCCCCCCCCCCCCCCCCCCCCCCCCCCCCCCCCCCCCCCCCCCCCCCCCCCCCCCCCCCCCCCCCCCCCCCCCCCCCCCCCCCCCCCCCCCCCCCCCCCCCCCCCCCCCCCCCCCCCCCCCCCCCCCCCCCCCCCCCCCCCCCCCCCCCCCCCCCCCCCCCCCCCCCCCCCCCCCCCCCCCCCCCCCCCCCCCCCCCCCCCCCCCCCCCCCCCCCCCCCCCCCCCCCCCCCCCCCCCCCCCCCCCCCCCCCCCCCCCCCCCCCCCCCCCTCACCCACCTCCCTCACCCTGTGTTCTCTGCTTGCTTGCACCAACACCACCCATACAGATGCAGATACAGACGAGTGAACAGCGCTGCTGAGGGTAGGAGGCAGCAGGGTCTCCCCAGTAATGGCACCGTCCTCCCTCCACCCTGCATGCATGTTCATGGACCCTGTCTTCATGAGCTACAACGTCAAAACACTAAGCATGCATGCATGCATGTTGTACGTACAGTACTGTATGTACGTACTAGGTGGTAGGAGCAGTACACGCACGCATCATATGACCAAAGTCGTAGGAAAATAAGCTTCTTCGGCTTGCCCTCCTGTATCTGTACTTATCTGGGACCAGACGGGGCGATTCAACGGTTGTGCACCGTCGTCGGTCGGATGTGCTTTGATCTAAGTCGCTGGTGTCTGGTGTCACACGGCGAGGGCCAAGGCAATGTAGACCCGTTCTACCCAGGTGCATTCCTGGGACTAGGAGGAAGGGAAGGGAAGATGAAGAGAATTGAAGAGAGCAAGTAAAGGTGGCGTTAATGAATGTGAGCTGCTGCTGCTGCACCTGGCCAAATCCAACAGGCAGGCAGGTAGGTGGGTTTCGAAAAACAGGAGGTAGGTAGCGTGGGCTTCAATGAATTGGCTCTGCGCTGCCATGTTGCCGCCTCACCGGTCCTCTCCCGTTCAAATCTGTTCAAGAAGAAGAAAACCTGCAGCATGCATGAACGCGGACAAATTATGAGTTGTTTATCTAAAATAAGTTGAGAAATTACAACACCCGATCGAGCTTGCTTAGCGCACGACACAACCAGCCGGTGGACGCTGGAGACGGCAAGGTCCGGTCCTTCTTGTTGGCTTTACAGGATCAGCCATTCGTGGTCAATGCAGTATTATTATATCATGGCGTGATTGGCTTTTAGCTGTTGGTACACTCTTTTCTACCAGTGTCAGCACTCAGCTGGGAGGCTTCTTAGAAAAATCTACCCGCGGTTGGACAAGAGATGGACTAGGAGTAGAAATGGCAAGAAAGGTGTTCGCATCGCCATGGAGGTTAAGTAAGTGACGCCACCCCACCCCACCGCTAATTTAAGTCCATGGAGACTTGATTGCGTTGCACCTTCCTTGAAATGCAATTAGCGCATCATTTTCTCGATGTTACTAAAAAGTCGTCGCCATTACCATGCATGCGATATGAAGCTCATGCATAGCCATCCATGAAACAGTACGGACACGCTTGGTTCATGGCAAACGATCGTGGCAAAAAGTTATAAAGAGTACATCATTAAACCAAACCTACTCAGGTATGCATGGTTTCTTTGGATGACAGTGCTAAGCATTCGATTCTATTGGAAGCTTTTATGTTTTGCTTTGTCAAACAGAAGCTTTGAAAGAAACGGGGGTGTGATCTTGCAGCTGATGAGACCCCACGCACGACGTTCGTTGTGTGGTACGGGCGTGTTGTCCGTACGTCCCTAGGAAAAGTGAGAGAAATCGAGTGGTAGGAGGATGACGGACAACTTTGACTTGAACAAATCAGAACGTCCCTGATCGATTCGACCCTTCAATTCGTGTTTGGTGTGTACGGATGCTGTCGGGAGTTTTAGGTCTGGTCGCTGGCATTTTCGGATCAACAGTGTGTGCCGTGTGCATATCATGTGTCTTCATCTTTGTCCTCGAGATCAAGTGTCGCTTGTCTTTCTAATTCGAGTTTATTAAGTTATTATCTGTCATCGGTTTTTCTTTTAGAATCAACACCTCCTTTATTATTGGGCAGTGCTAGGCACTGGCCGGCCGACCCAATTTTCGGCCGGTCGCCTAGCTGCATCTTGATTAAAGCGACTAGGGCTGATCCGTTTCCTTTATCGCATCTCTCCATCCTCCCGCACGGGATCGAGCCCCGCTGCGCCCTCTCTGCCTCCGCACCCCACGTCGCCACCTTGCGCTCGTCCGCGGCTGTCGGCCACCCCGCGCCACCACAGCCGTCGTCGCGCTTGCCGTCTACCATCGCCACGAACACATCTCTTTGGTTGAAAAACCATGGTGGCCGTCGTGGCAACATTTTTATCGCCCGTCATAGCAAAACGGAGACATGGTTGTAGCAAAACTGCGGCTTGTAGCTCACCGTGCAGGTCGCAAAACACGTCCGCCGTCGTGGCAACGATTTTCAATGCCGGTCGTAGCAAAACGTGGTCACGGTTGCAATAAAAAACATCATGGCCTCCGCCGCCGGTTGTAGCTGTCATGCAGGTTGTGAACATTTACGTCGTCGGTTGTAACAAAATACCTCACGCCTTCCAGCAAAAGAACATTGTGGTTCCAGCATTTTCTGTTGCCGGTTGCAGCACTCATGTCACCGTCATGGCCGTCCGCATGTGGTAGCTGCTGGAATTTAGTCTAGTTTTGGGCCAGTCCAATAGCATTTTTCAGAAATTCTTAATAAATCCTAGAGGCCCACTTAGCCCGCTCGTGCAAGGCAAGAGGTGGGACTAAGATTTAGTCTCATATTGCTAGTTTGGTAGGAGTTGGACCTCCTTATAAGTGAGGTTGTTTCCCCACATGCATGAGCATAAGAACAAGAGAGACATACACGCGCGCTCCTCCTCCGTCGCCCGCTGCGCCTTGCCTTGCGGGAATGAGCCGAGCCGTTGTCTAAATTTTTGCCACGCACGACTAGTATACTAAAGGTCACACAAGAGATAAAACGTTTTCTGTAGTGGAGATTGAATACGAACGCTGCACCCTTCGGCTGCTGGCTCCCTCTTTTCCTTCGCCACGTGTTGCTGCCTGTTCGCTTCCTTCTCCTGCGTCTATAAAAGAGAGGTCACTCCTCTCCAGAGAGACACACCAGAACACCATCTCCCTCTCGCCACCGCGTTCCAAGCTCTGAGCTGCTGCAAGGTTTTTCCCCATCCCGGCTTGCGGCCTGCACCGCAGGTCAGGACAGTAGGCCTCTGAAACCCCACCTCTTTGAGTCCTGTACGGGAGAAGGGTGATAAGGTTTTAGGGAGCGCTCTGCACGACTACTGATCGGTTCATCACGGATGGTCCGGACGCCGACGACCACTTCCCCAACGACGACTTCTTCCCCGACGTCGGCAACCTCTTCGACGACATGGCTGGCGAGGACGTTGACCCCAAGACCAATGCTTCTACGGCTGCTCCGTACGTTTTCATGTTCTTTCTGTTTGAGTTCCTGCTACAGTTTCTCCTTCTAGTTTCTGTTCTACATATGTTTTGTTCTAGTTCACATATGCAGATGCTATTTGCCTTCTCTCTTTTAGATTACATGACTTGTTTCGTCTCTACTATAGTAGTCATGTTTTATCTACTATTTCTGTTAATAAAATCATTTGGTAAATTGCTCATATTTCCAACAATTCAAAAACCTTATTATAGGCAATTTCCCCCTAGTGGTTTTGCTGCTTTCAGGAGGCCTCCTATGTTTGAGGGTGTGCACTATAAGAGGTGGCGCGTGAGAGCCGTTCTATGGTTTTAAACCATGAGCTGCTATGACGCCACTCTTGGCAAACCTGAAGTTCTTGATCCTCAGCAGGAACAAGTTTTTCAGAAAACTGATACCTTATTTAAGGTTGCTCTCTTGAGTGTTCTTGGTGAGAACATAGTTGATGCTTATGCATCAATTGATAATGGAAAAGATATGTGGGACACACTCGAGGCCAAGTTTGGGGTCTCGGATGCCGGCACCGAGCTGTATATTATGAAACAATTCTATGACTACATGATGACTGATGAGCGCTCCGTGGTTGAGGAAGCTCACGAGATACAGTCATTTGCTAGAGAACTTGAGCACTTCAATTGTATATTACCGGACAAGTTTGTTGCCGGAGGCATCATTACTAAGCTTCCTCTCTCGTGGAGGAACTTTGCTACCTCTCTGAAGCATAAGAGGCAGGAGTTTTCCGTTCCGGATCTCGTTGGTACTCTTGATGTGGAAGAAAAGGCGAGAACAAAAGACATACGTGCTCGAGGTATTGAGGAAGGTTCTAGTGCCAATCTGGTACAGAAGAAAAACTTCCAGCCCCACAAGTTCAAGAACAAGGGCAAGTTTGATGGTAAAGGGAAGTTTGATGGGAAGAACAAGGGTTCGCAGCACACCAACTTCAAGAAGAAGACTGACAAGAAGAAAAGGAGTTTGTCACGTGTGCGGAGATCCTGATCATTGGGCTCCTAGTTTCCCTAACCGTTATGACAAGTGTCAACATGGGAAAGGTGGCAAGACTGCTAATGTTGTCATTGGGGACATTGACATGAAGGATGCTGGGTATGGTATATTTCTCACTATTCTTTCAGTATGTCATTCTCCAGATTGGTTGATTGACACGGGTGCTAATGTACATGTATGCGGTGACATTTCCATGTTTTCTTCTTACCAGACAATAGGGACTTCCACTGTGCCGATGGGCAACAGTTCAAGTGCTTCTGTTCATGGTGTTGGCACGGTCGATCTGAAGTTTACTTCAGGGAAGATCGTGCGGCTGAAGAACGTGCATTATGTCCCCTCCGTCAATAAAAACCTTGTTAGCGGGTCTCTTATGTGTCGAGATGTCTACAAGCTTGTCTGCGAGTCCAATAAATTTGTAGTGTCCGAGTATGGAACTTTTGTTGGTAAAAGGTTATGAATCAGGAGGCTTGTTCAGACTATCTTTGTCAAATGTTTGTAACAAAGTTGTTAACCATGTTTGCAACAATAGTGAATCAAATGTTTGACATTTACGTCTCTGTCATGTTAACTTTGGTTGCATGACGTGGTTAGCCAAGTTGAACTTAATCCCTAATTTCACCCTTGTTAAGGGATCTAAGTGTCAAGTTTGTGTGCAAGCTAAACAACCTCGTAAGTCTCATATGATTGCGGAAACAAGAAATCTTGCGCCATTTGAACTCATACATTCAGATCTTTGTGAAATGAATGGTGCTTTGACAAAAGGTGGAAAGAAATATTTCATGACGTTAATTGATGACTCCACTAGATACTGTCAAGTATATATTTTGAAATCAAAAGATGAGGCTTTGAACTTTTTCAAGATCTATAAAGCTGAAGTGGAAAACCAACTTGATCGTAAAATCAAGAGGCTTAGGTCCGATCGTGGTGGAGAGTATTTTTCAAATGAATTTGATTCTTTTTGTGCGGAACATGGTATAATCCATGAGAGAACGCCTCCCTATTCACCTCAGTCAAATGGGGTAGCCGAAAGAAAGAACCGTACTCTAACTGATTTGGTTAACGCCATGTTAGACACATCGGGTCTCTTCAAGGCATGGTGGGGGGAGGCGATATTGACTGCATGTCATGTCCTAAACCGAGTTCCCACAAAGAACAAAGAGATAACTCCATTCGAGGAATAGGAGAAGAAAAGGTTGAAACTCTCTTACTTACGAACCTGGGGCTGCTTGGCGAAAGTCAATGTGCCAATTACAAAGAAGCGCAAGCTTGGACTGAAAACTGTGGATTGTGTTTTCCTTGGGTATGCTTTTCATAGCATTGGTTAAAGATTCTTGATTGTAAAATCTGAGGTACCAGACATGCATGTCGGTACAATCATGGAGTCGAATGATGGGACTTTCTTTGAAGATATCTTTCCCATGAAGGATATGGGTAGCTCATCAAATCAGGAGTTGCTTAGTTCATCGAGTCGGGATGTAGTTGCAATTTTTGAACCTATCACTCCGATGCAACATCTTGAAGATCTTGTGGAGGACAATGATGAGACTCCTAAAAGGAGCAAGAGACAGAGGACTGCAAAGTCCTTTGGTGATGATTTTTTGTGTATCTCATAGATGACACTCACAGTTCTATTTCAGAGGCCTATGCATCTGAAGATGTTGACTACTTGAAGGAAGCGGTCCGTAGTGAGATGGATTCCATCTTGGCAAATGAAACTTGGGAGATCACTGATCGTCCTTATGGGTGCAAACCTATAGGGTGCAAATGGGTATTCAAGAAGAAGCTTAGGCCTGATGGTACTATTGAGAAGTACAAGGCATGACTCGTGGCTAAGGGTTATACTCAAAAGGAAGTTGAAGAGTTCTTTGATACCTACTCACCCGTGGCTCGACTGACCACTATTCGAGTACTACTTTCACTAGCTGCCTCACATGGTCTTCTCGTTCATCAAATGGAAGTTAAGACTGCTTTCCTAAATAGAGAGTTGGATGAGGAAATTTACATGGAACAACTAGATGGGTTTATAGTGGATGGTCAAGAAGGGAAGGTGTGCAAGTTGTTCAAGTCTTTGTATGGACTTAAGCAGGCAGCTAAGCAGTGGCATGAGAAGTTTGAAAGAACTTTAACAGCTGCAGGCTTTGTTGTAAACGAAGCTGACAAATGTGTGTACTATCACCATGGTGGGGGCAAGGGAGTTATCCTTTGCTTGTATGTTGATGGCATATTGATTTTCGAAACAAATCTGAATGTTATTAAGGAAGTCAAGGATTTCCTATCTCGTTGTTCTGAGATGAAGGATTTAGGAGTAGCGGATGTTATTCTGAACATCAAGCTATTGAAAGATGATGATGGTGGGATTACATTGCTTCAATCTCACTATGTGGAAAAGATCTTGAGTCGCTTTGGCTATAGTGACTGCAAGCCCTCTCCAACACCATATGATGCTAGCGTGCTGCTTCAAAAGAATCAAAGAATTGCTAGAGATCAATTGAAATATTCTTAGATTATTGGCTCTCTTATGTATTTAGCCTGTGCTATGAGACCTGACATCTCTTTTGTTGTTAGCAAACTGAGCCGATTTGTTTCAAAACCGGGAGATGATCATTGGAAAGCTCTAGAGAGAGTTATCATTATTTGAAAGGCACTGCGAATTATGGAATTCACTACACTGGGTACCCAAAGGTGCTTGAAAGGTATAGTGACTCAAACTGGATCTCAGATGCTGATGAGATAAAGGCCACGAGCGGATATGTGTTCACTCATGGAGGTGGCGCTGTTTCTTAGAAGTCTTGTAAGAAGACCATCTTAACGAGATCAACAATGGAAGCAGAACTCGCAACACTAGATACAGCTACGGTCGAAGTAGATTGGTTTCGTCGGCTCTTGAATGACTTGCCAGTTGTTGAGAAACCTATATTGGGTATCCTTATGAACTGCGACAATCAAACTGTGATCACGAAAGTGAGCACCTCAAAGGATAACATGAAGTCATCAATACATGTTCAGAGAAGGTTAAAATCTATCAGGAAAATGAGAAACTCCCGAGTTATTGCATTGGATTATATCCAAACGTCTAAAAATCGGGCAGATCATTTTACTAAGGGTCTATCATGTAATCTGATAGATAATGCATCGAAGGAGATGGGTATGAGACCCACAATATGAGTTGTTCACAGTGGTAACCTAGTCTATGTGATCGGAGATCCCGTGAATTAGATGTGGAAGACAAGTTGTTGGTCAACTGAGAGGAGAGTATTCTTACTATTAACAATACCACTCCATGAAGATGCAATACTCTCCTAATCTGCATGGTAGGTTGATGTATATCTTAATGTGTTCTAAGTGGCTCATTTAAGCAGAGATGTTGTCCTGCAGAATATCTTTTGAAGAACACACCTATATGAGTCTGATTGTTAAACGTCGCAATCTATGAGAGTAGGGTGCTCTCTAGTATACTCATGAAAGGCCTCGGAGTATGACGCATAAGCTCCACCCATGGGGAAGTCCCATGGTAGCCCAGTATCGGTCAAGGCTTTGTGTGAAGCTAGATTCGCAGAAAACTTGCAGTTCAAGGCCTAGTCCACTATTCAAGTTGCTTACTAGTGTAGCATAGAGTTCTAGGTGGAAGTTCAACTTAACAGTCTCCACTGCAGTGCCAGTATATAAAATAGTGTTTTGAAATCAAAGGCAAATTTCGTGTGCCTCTGGGATCTGGTGGGGGATTACTGGAATTTAGTCTAGTTTTGGGCCAGCCCAATAGCATTTTCAGAAATTCCTAATAAATCCTAGAGGCCCACTTAGCCCATTCGTGCAAGGCAAGAGGTGGGACTAAAGTTTAGTCCCACATTGCTAGTTTGGTAGGAGTTGGACCTCCTTATAAGGGAGGTTGTTTCCCCACATGTATGAGCATGATAACAAGAGAGACATACACGCGCACTCCTCCTCCGCCGCCCCCCTCGCCACGTCTAGCCTCGTCACAACGCGCCGTGGGTTGCGGGAATGAGCCGACCCGTTGTCTAAATTTTTGCCACACATGACTGGTATACTAAAGGTCACACGGGAGCTGAAACGTTTTTTGTAGTGGAGATTGAATATGAATGCTGCACCCTTCGGTTGCTGCCTGTTCGTTTTGTCTCCCTCTTTTCCTTTGCCTCCCGTCGCTGCCTGTTTGCTTCCTTCTCCTGTGCCTATAAAAGAGAGGTCGCTCCTCTCCAGAGAGACACACCAGAACATTATCTCCCTCTCGCCACTGAGTTCCAAGCTCTGAGCTACTGCAAGGTTCTTCCCCATCCCGGCTTGCGGCGTGCACCACAGGTCGGGACAGTAGGCCTCCGAACCCCACCTCTTTGAGTCCTGTACGAAAGAAGGGTGATAAGGTTTTTAGGGAGCGCTCTGCGCGACTACTGACCAGTTCATCACAGACGGTTCGGACGCCGACGACCACTTCCCCAACGATGACTTCTTCCCCGACGTCGACAACCTCTTCGACGACATGGCCAGCGAGGACGTTGACCCCAAGACCAATGCTTCTACGGCTGCTGTACATTTTCATGTTCTTTCTGTTTGAGTTCCTGCTACAGTTCCTCCTTCTAGTATCTGTTCTACATATGTTTTGTTATATTTCACATGTGCAGATGCTATTTGCCTTCTCTCTTTTAGATTACATGACTTGTTTCGTCTCTACTATATAAGTCATGTTTTATCTACTATTTCTGTTAATAAAATCATTTGGTAAATTGCTCATATTTCCAACAGTAGCAGTGGCTGGTTCCAGACAAAAATTGCCTGTTGCAGCAAAACACATCGCTGGCCACGGCCGTCGACCTCAACTTCCAGCAAAATGCGTAGTCGGTTCCAGCAAAAAAACACTTCAGTAGCAACATGCGACGGCATCGATTGCAGCTCGTCAAAAAATTAATGGCGAAGAGCTCACAGGCCATGGTCGTGGAACGCAGTACGCAGCCGAGCAGGTTTCCGACGATGAGTGCGACAGTTGCAGCATCCCTCGTCAGTTGCAGTATCCATGGATGGTTGATAAACTTCATAGATGTGCAGGGCGAGGGGTGGGGGGCGTAGAGGGAAGGAGGAAGTAGCCATGGCGGCGAGAAATCGGGGGAGAGGAGTAGCAGCGAGAGGAAGGGAAGGATAAGCGGTAGGGGAAGAGAGGTTATGCCCTGGAGTCGGAGGGGAACATGGTGCCCTGGTGTTGGTGGGTGTCGCTGCACGTGAATAAAGGGTGGGCGCGAGCGACACGGATGGCCGAAGACTCAGCCAGTTGGTCAGCGTGAAACATTTCCCTTTATTAATTGGCTACAATTGTAGCATCAGAATCAACCAGAGGGATACAGCCTCTGGGGCTGCATCCAACCATACACCAGGAGGAGTGAATTTAGCTAGCCTAGCTAGTTCATGGGCAACTTTATTGTTCTCTCTACAACAGTGTTCATAAACAATATGATTGAAATCTAAGGACATGAAATAACAATAGTCAAAGATAGTGTTGGCAACCGAGGATGATAGCGCTGAAATGACCTCCAAGCTATCTCAGTTTACTAGATCTTGCTACACCCAGCAGTGCAAGCGGGGTTTAGTCCAAATCTTACTGCAATTGCTTCCGCGGTAAAGGCATCATAGCAGATTTCTAGTTTTTCATTTGCGGCAGCTATAAACTTACCATCGTGGTCTCAGATGATAGCTCTGACCGATCCTTCAAGTGAATCAGGATCATATCCCGCGTCCACATTTAACTTGACATAATCAGCCCTCTGTCTTGTCCAACCATCCACACGCATTTTTGACTTTAATGAACATGTAATAATAAAGTTTGTCACGAGATCTTGTACTACTAGGTTGAGCTGGGCTATTGTTTGTGGTTCACCCCCATGTGTTAGCTTCCTCCTTTCCCACCACAAAAACCAACAACATGTGGCCACAGTTTCTTCTAGTTTTGGCAATCCTAGAACATAGACATGGTTCTCTAGCAAAATGAGAAGAAATTCCAAAATGACCTCGCTAGACCTATCCATCTCTAGTGATTTCTTTATCACATCAAGCACTCCGAGAAGTTTCCATACCTCCACAACAACACGGCATTCAAACAATAGAATGACGAATAGTCTCAGGCCCTAGATTGCACACCGGACAGTGGGGCTTAGTTTTGATGTGCCTGTCAGCTAGGATTGCCCGACCTGGAATAGCGCTATGAAGTACTTTCCAAACAAAGATTTTAACTTTTGAGGGGTAGTTCAAGCTCCACACAGAATCCCATGTAGGTGTTGGTGAAGATGAACTACACGCCCCTTGCAAGTTGTGGCCAAAGTGAGCTTCTCGGACGGCAAGATAAGCAGATCTCACTGTGAACACACCCGTTTTAGGGAAACTCCAAGCCAAAAAGTCCGTCATTTCATGTACAGACATCGGAATTGCGAGCATTCTTTGAGCATCAATGCTACAAAAGGTTTGGTTCACAAGCAGCGTGTCCCAATCTCCTGACACTAGATCAATAAGCTCTGACACTGATACGTCTCCAACATATCTATGATTTTTTATTGTTCCATGCTATTATATTATCCATCTTGGATGTTTTTTATGCATTAATATGCTATTTTGTATCATTTTTTGGGACTAACCTATTAACCTAGTGCCAAGTGCCAGTTGCTATTTTTTCCTTATTTTTGTCTTTTACAGAAAATCAATACCAAACGGAACAAAACTTTTTGAGGATTTTTCTTGGACCAGAAGACAACCACGAAGCTTCGGGAGGAGGCCAGAGGAGCTACAGAGGGCCACAAGCCCTGGGGGGGCACCCCCAAGGCTTGTGGGCCCCTCGGGACTCCCCTAACCCTAATCTCAGCTCCATAAATATCCAAATATTCCCCATATACCAGAGGGCACACCAAAAATACTTTTCCACCACCGCAAGCTTCTGGTCTCATGAGATCCCATCTTGGGCCTTTTCCGGCACTCTGCCGGAGGGGGATTCGATCACGGAGGGCCTCTACACCAACCTTGCTGCCCTTTCGATGATGTGTGAGTAGTTTACCACAGACCTACGGGTCCATAGCTAGTGGCTAGATGGCTTCTTCTCTCTCTTTGATCTTCAATACAATGTTCTCCTCGATGTTCTTGGAGTTCTATTCGATGTAATCTTCTTTTGCGGTGTGTTTGTTGAGATCCGATGAATTGTTGATTTATGATCGGATTATCTATGAATATTATTTGAGTCTTCTCTTAACTCTTTTATGCATGATTAAGATAGCTTTGTATTTCTCTCCGATCTATTAATTTGGTTTGGCCAACTAGACTGATCTTTCTTGCAATGGGAGAGGTGCTTTGTGATGGGTTCAATCTTGCGGTGTCCTCACCCAGTGACAGTAGGGGTAGCGAGGCACGTATTTGTATTGTTGCCATTAAGGATAAACAATGTTTTTTTACCATATTGCTTGGATCTATCCCTCTACATCATGTCATCTTGCTTAAGGCGTTACTTCGTTCTTGTTAACTTAATACACCAGATGCATGCTGGATAGCGGTCGATGTGTGAAGTAATAGTAGTAGATGCAGGCAGGAGTTGGTCTACTTGTCACGGACGTGATGCCTATATTCATGATCATTCCCTTGGATATCGTCATAACTATGCGCTTTTCTATCAATTGCTCAACAGTAATTTGTTTACCCACCGTTTGTTTTCTTAAAGAGAGAAGCCTCTGGTGAAACCTATGGCCCCGGGTCTATTTTCTATCATACTATTTTCAGATCTATAAAACCAAAACCCAAAAATACCTTGCTGCAATTTATTTATATTTACTTTATTTTACACTTTTACTTATCTTTGATACCTATCTCTATCAGATCTCACTCTTGCTAGTGACCGTGAAGGGATTGACAACCCCTTTTCCGCGTTGTGTGCAAGTGTTTGTTAGTTTGTGCAGGTGCATCTATTGGAGATTTGGGTGTTCCTCCGACTGGATTGATACCTTGGTTCTTAACTGAGGAAAATACTTATCTCTACTTTGCTGCATCACCCTTTCCTCTTCAAGGAAAAAATCAACACAAGCTCAAGAAGTAGCAGGAAGAATTTCTGGCGCCGTTGCCGGGGAGGTTGTACATCAAGCCTACCAAGTACCTATCATAAACTCTCATCTCTTGCACTTACATTATTTGCCATTTGCCTCTCATTTTCCTCTCCCCCACTTCTAATTTTTTTTCAGAAAAACACAAAAATATTTGCCTTTTTATTTGCCCTTTTTTGTTTTGCCTTTATGTCTTACTTGGTTTGTTTTCTCGTTTGCTTGGCATAATTGCATATTTATTCCAAATCAGAAAGCAAAAATTTTATGGATCCTCATCCACTTGCTAATCTTTTTAAAAGATCCAATTATGATGAATCAATTGCTAGTGAGTTGAGTGAACTAGATTATCTTTATGAAGTTTTGCTTGAAATTCATGAATCTGAAAATTGTGATGAAGTGTTAGAAGAACAAATTTATGAAGTGATTCACGATAGCTCCTTGAAAGAAAAGCATGATTGCAACGATGTTATTATAAATTCTATTAATGTCAATTGTGCTAATAATATGCAAAACCCCAAGCTTGGGGATGCTAGTTTTGCTATGTCCACTACTTATTGCAATGATCATGATTGGGGTGATAATGCTTCTTATGATCTTGAAAATTTATTTAAGCCTCATGATGAATATGTTTGCGATAATAATGAAAGTGGGTTTGGAAGAGTGTCAACTTTAGCTAAAAATAAACCCACATATTTGGTGAGTGTTCAATCTTATGATTTTTTTTGATAAAAGTGGGTTTGAAGAAGTCATGACTTTAGTTGATGTTAATCCCACTATCTTGGAAGATTATAAAACTTTTATGCATGTGGATCGTGAAGAGAAAATTTTATATGATAGCTATATTATTGAATTTGATTATGATCCTACATGTAGTTATTATGAGAGAGGGAAATATGGTTGTAGAAATTTTCATGTTACTAAATTACCTCTCGTTATGTTGAGATTGCTATTGTTTATTTCTTCTTCCTTGCATATGCTAGTTTTTGCTTGTCTTGATAAATCTTTTCCCTATAAAATGCCTATGCATAGGAAGTATGTTAGACTTAAACTTGTTTTTAACAAGCTATATGATGCTACCTTTGTGCTACGATTTTTTGTCTTTCATGTGAGCATCATTAAAATTATCAACGCCTAGCTAAAAGGCTTTAAAGAAAAGCGCTTGTTGGGAGACAACCCAATATTTTTATTTTCTGTTTTTATGTGTTAATGAAATATTACTTCTGTAATAATTGTGTTTTAGTGTTTTAATTAGTGTTTGAGCCAAGCAAGACCTTTGTGATGCTTTGGTATATCATTGATTTGTTTTGCTGAAAAACAGAAACTTTTGCGTACAGTAGCAGAATTGTTAAAATTCACTGGAGCGTGGAAAAACTCTGAATTTTTTACACAAGATTGATATACGAATGGCCTATGCTGTCCTATTTTTCAGAATTTTTGGGGTTATATAAGTATGACTAATATTCGGGTCTTTACATACTGTTCTGTTTTTGATGTGTTGTTTGCTTATTTTGATGAATCTATGGGCAGTATCGGGGGGTATGAACAATGGAGAAGTTAGAATATAGTAGATATAACACCAATATAAAATTGGAATGAGTTCACAACAGTACCTAAAAGTGGAGATTTGTTTTATCATACTAACGGATCTCATGAGTTTTTTGTTGAGTTTTGTGTTGTGAAGTTTTCAAGTTTTGGGTAAAGTTTTGATGGACTATGGAATAAGGGGTGGCAAGACCCTAAGCTTGGGGATGCCCAAGGCACCCCAAGGTAATATTCAAGGACAACCAAGCATCTACGCTTGGGGATGCCCCGGATGGCATCCCCTCTTTTGTCTTCAACCCATCGGTAAAATTACTTGAGGCTATATTTTTATTCACCACATGATATATGTTTTGCTTGGAGCGTCTTGTATTATATGAGTCTTTACTTTTTAGTTTGCCACAATCGTCCTTTCTGTACACACCTTTTGATAGGGACACACATTAATCGTGAATTTATTAGAATACTCTATGTGCTTCACTTATATCTTTTGAGTTAGGTAGTTGCTGTAGTGCTTCACTTATATCTTTTTAGAGCACGGTGGTGGTTTTATTTTAAAGAAATTGATGAACTCTCATACTTCACTTATATTATTTTGAGAGTCTTAAAATAGTATGGTAATTTTCTTAGGTTATGAATTTGGTCCTAATATGATGGGTATTCAAGAGGGATATAATAAAAACTTTCATGAAGATCATTGAATATATGAGAAGTTTGATTCCTTGCATTTGTTTTGAGATATGAGGATGATGATATTAGAGCCATGCCAGTGAGTAATTGTTGGTTAATAGAAATACTTGTGTTAAGGTTTGTGATTCCCGAAGCATGCACGTATGTTCTATCATTATGTGATGAAGTTGGAGCATGATTTATTTTTGATTGTCTTCCTTATGAGTGGCGGTCGGGGATGAGTGATGGTCTTTTCCTACCAATCTATCCCCCTAGGAGCATGCGTACTAGTACTTTGTTTCGAGGACTAATAAATTTTTGCAATAAGTATGTGAGTTCTTTATGACTAATGTTGAGTCCATGGATTATACGCACTCTCACCCTTCCATCATTGCTAGCCTCTCTAGTACCGCGCAATTTTTGCCGGTGCATTAACCCACCATATACCCTTCCTCAAAATAGCCACCATACCTACCTATTATGGCATTTCCATAGCCATTCCGAGATATATTGCCATGCAATTTCCACCGTTCCGTTTATTATGACACACACCATCATTGTCATATTGCTTTGCATGATCATGTAGTTGGCATAGTATTTGTGGCTTGGCCACCGTTCATATTTTTTTATACATGTCACGCTAGATCATTGCACATCCCAGTACACCGCCGGAACCATTCATATAGAGTCATATTTTTGTTCTAGTATTGAGTTGTAATTCTTGAGTTGTAACTAAATAAAAGTGTGATGATCATCATTATTAGAGCATTGTCCCATGTGAGGAAAAGATGATGGAGACTAGGATTCCCCCACAAGTCGGGATAAGACTCCAGACTTAAAATAAAAAAGAGGCCAAAGAGCCCAAAAATAAAAAAAAGAAGAAAAAAGAGGAAAAAAGAAAAGAAAAAATGAGAGAAAAAGAGAGAAGGGACAATGTTACTATCCTTTTTCCATACTTGTGCATCAAAGTAGCACCTTGTTCTTCATATAGAGAGTCTCCTATGATATCATTTTCATATATTACTAGTGGGAATTTTTTATTATAGAACTTGGCTTGTATATTCCAATGACGGGTTTCCTCAAAATTGCCCTAGGTCTTCGTGAGCAAGCGAGTTGGATGCACACCCACTTAGTTTTCTTTTGAGCTTTCCTACACTTATAGCTCTAGTGCATCCGTTGCATGGCAATCCCTGCTCACTTGCGCCAATATCAATTGATGGGAATCTCCATAGCCTATTAATTTGCCTAGTTGGTGTGAGAATTTCTTTCTCCTTTTTGTTTACTACCATATTCTATCCCCTCCCATAGTGCTATATCCATGGCTCACGCTCATGTATTGTGTGAAAGTTGAAAAAGCTTTAGAACATCAAAAGTATGAAACAATTGCTTGGCTTGTCATCGGGGTTGTGCATGATAAATACTTTGTGTGATGAAGATAGAGCATGACAAGATTATATGATTTTGTAGGGATAACTTTCTTTAGCCATGATATTTTGAAAAGCCATGATTGCTTTATTAGTATGCTTGAAGTATTATTGTTTTTATGTCAATATTAAACTTATGTTTTGAATCTTATGGATCTGAATATTCAAGCCACAATAAGAAAGATTACTTGATAAACATGTTAGGTAGCATTCCATATCAAAATTCTGTTTTTATCATTTACCCACTCTAGGACGAGCAGGAATTAACCTTGGGGATGCTTGATACGTCTCCAACGTATATATAATTTTTTATTGTTCCATGCTATTATATTATCCATCTTGGATGTTTTATATGCATTAATATGCTATTTTATATCATTTTTTGGGACTAACCTATTAACCTAGTGCCAGTTGCTGTTTTCCCCTTGTTTTTGTCTTTTACAGAAAATCAATACCAAACAGAGTCCAAATAGAATGAAACTTTTTGAGGATTTTTCTTGGACCAGAAGACAACCACGAAGCTTCGGGGGGAGGCTTGAAAGGATCGAGAAGAGGTGTCTAGAGGGGGGGTGATTAGACCCTCAACAAGCAAAGTAGCAGTTTTTAAAATCTTCAAGTTGAGGTGGAGTTTTAGCACAAGTTTAAGCATTCACAATACATTTCAAGCAAGCATGGCAAGAGTGTATGAGCAGCAGAAAGTAAAGCATGCAAGTTGCCAGAAGGTAAAGGGATGGGATTGGAGTGTGCAAACGCAATTGGAGGCACGGAGATTTTTGGCGTGGTTCTGATAGGTGGTGCTATCGTACATCCACGTTGGTGGAGACTTCAACCCACGAAGGGTAACGGTTGCGCGAGTCCACGAAGGGCTCCACCCACGAAGGGTCCACGAAGAAGCAACCTTGTCTATCCCACCATGACCATCACCCACGAAGGACTTGCCTCACTCGGGTAGATCTTCACGAAGTAGGCGATCTCCTTGCCCTTACAAACTCCTTGGTTCAACTCCACAATCTTGACGGAGGCTCCCAAGTGACACCTAACCAATCTAGGAGACACCACTCTCCATAAGGTAATAGATGGTGTGATGATGATGAACTCCTTGCTCTTGTGCTTCAAATGATAGTCTCCCCAACACTCAACTCTCTCTCACAGATATGGCTATGGTGGAAAGATGATTTGAGTGGAAAGCAACTTGGGGAAGGCTAGAGATCAAGATTCTTATGGTTGAATTGGAATGTCTTGGTCTCAACACATGAGTAGGTGGTTCTCTTTTAGAAAATGAGTAGTGGAAGTGAAGGCACGTTCTGATGGCTCTCTCTCTTATGGAGAGGAGGGTGGAGGGGTATATATAGCCTCCACACAAAATCTAACCGTTACACACAATTGAGCCAACCCGGTCAGACCGAATATATGAACTCGGTGAGACTGATTCAGTTCAAAATGTGAACGTTAGGCTTTTCGGTGGGACCGACATGATCAACTCGGTGGGACCGATGTGCAAGGGTTAGGGTAACACCTCATCTTGGTTTGACTGATTACACAAACTCGGTGAGACCGATTTTAGTAATAAGCAAACAGAGAGTTGGTCAAGCGAACTCGGTGGGACCGACTGCCTATTTCGGTGAGACCGAAATAGTTGCAACAGGCAACAGAGAGTTTGCAAGCCCATCTCGGTGAGACCGAGATCCCATCGGTGAGACCAAACTGATTAGGGTTTCTGGCTATGGCTATGTCAAGTGAACTCGGTGGCGCCGGATGAATCAAATCGGTGGGGCCGAGTTTGACTTTGGGTTTTGGACATATTTGGAATTGAGAAAGTGGTTGAGGGCTTTAGAGCATATGATTAAGCACTTTGAGCAAGTAGACCATTAAGCAACACCTCATCCCCTCTTAATAGTATTGGCTTTCCTATGGACTCAATGTGATCTTGGATCACTGAAATAGAAATGAAAGAGTCTTGAGCTTTTGCCAATCTTCTGTCCTTAGCATCTTGAAGGGGTTCCACATCCTCTTGTCCATGCCACGCCTTTGCTGAACTTTCTGAAATATACTAGATGAAAATATTAGTCCAACAAGAGATATGTTGACATTAATTACCAAAATCACCCAGGGAGCACTTGTGCTTTCAATCTCCCCCTTTTTGGTAATTGATGACAACATACATCAAAGCCTTAGATAAAGATATGAAAAATAACAAGTAAAGCTTTGGAAAGACATGTAACATGCATAGGCTCCCCCTACATGTATGCAATCATGTAAAGATTGTATGTAAGAGCATGTGAATGCATAAGCATGTCAGAGCAAGCAATGAGTTACATGTATCTTGGCTATATGCATCAGAGCAAATGATGTAAACACAGGAAATGTACCTTCATGTTCATGAGTCCTTGCAAACAGTATGTACATCAGCAAGAGATCATCATGCACATGAGTGTGATGCATATACTTACCTTGTGGTCTTGAGTTGGCTTTGGAGGAGGTGAACTTGAGAAAACAGGGTTAGATAACACAAGAACACCTACTAAATAGAGCAATTGGAGAAAAAACCACAAGAGTACCAAGACTGGGATGACATGTAGTGAGTGAGCACTTAGTACTCTATTTGGATATAGACATGTCCCCGAAGAATAAAGATATGCAATGAATTCCAAAGATTTTGTTCCCTTAGATATGAACTCTTTCTCCCCCTGAATCTGATATTGGATAATGGGAGAAGGTAGGGTAAAAGAAAATCAGAACAAAGCAAACATAACATCTACTAGCATGTCTTTCCCCTCTTAAAGACATGTGACTTCTCTCCTCTATGGATAATAAGAATCTGGAGAAGCTTAGATGTGCTTTCTATCTTATGTGATAAGCTTTGATGTGCTCTCTCTCTCTCTCCCCCCCTTTGACATCAATTTCCAAGAAGGGATCTTCTGGAGCATGAGTCAAATAGGTTTGGTCCTTGAGTCACATTACAAAGCAGCATGTAATTTAAGATGCCAGTAGAGGAATAGAATCATCAAGTGGAGTTGGAGAAGAAAAGAAAATTATAATGTCAAAATGTTTTCTCAGTTGTGAAATCGGTAACGCTGATTCATTTTCATCGGTGACACCGAGTTGGAGATGTCATTGATGTTGCATATCGGTCAGACTGGTTTTGTCTTTGTCGGTTGTACCGATGAACATTCTACAATGTATCATTGCAGTTCGATCTTGCCGATAGGCAGAAATCGGTGAGGCCGAGTTCAATACAGAGGAAAATTTTGTCATCTCAGCTCACTTGGCAAATAGGATCTCACAAGAATTTGCAAGGAATAAACTGAAGGATTTGCAATGAATTAGATGCAGAGAATGCAGAAGATAACATAGAGAAGAAAAGAAATCTAGATGAAGTTTTTTTTGAAAGGGGAACAAGCAAGCAAGAGACAAATGCAAGCACACAAAGAAATACTAGAGAACTTCATCTAGAAATGGTCGGTGACAAAGTCACCTATGTTAGAGTATATTGACTAAGGAGTCAAGTGAGAATACTTGATCTTAGGTCATACTCATCGTTTAAGCTCAATATGGGGTTACCATTTTTTGTTTAAGCATTTTGATGCATTCACATCTTGTTGAGCTGCTTTGACCCATGACTTGGGGTAAAGCTTCTCTAAGATGGAATAACATACCTTGGGTGGTGGTGTTGATCTTGATCATGTAGTCGAACTTGTGTTGGATGCTCAAGATTGATGTAGCTCATCAAAAGTTGGGAGCACCACTTGTAGTTTGAGTTCATCTACCTACATGGGTCAGTTTTGCAAGGAAGAGCACTTGTGTATCCAAAATGACAATCATGAAATTTGATACCAAATGAAATTTGATATGATGAAATTGTCAAAGGATATGTTGAAAGGATTCATGCTTCCTTGTCTTCAACCACCATATTGTAGAGACTTGGTGATGTAGAGATTGCTCAAGATGTGAGTGAGTTGCAATCTCATAGATTTGGGCTTATCCAAGTACCTACAAGGGTTAGATAACATGCAAGGGTAGAAGTATAGATCCAAGACATATGATCAAGTATAGATCCAAGACATATGATCATCATCATAAGAGACATATCAAGGATTAGTCAAAGGCTCATGCCTTGCATGTATCCAAATGGAGTTTCTACTCCAAGTTTGAGGCATCAATGATGTTCAATTCACCTCTCAAACATAAAAATACTTTCTCATCAAGCGGTTTGGTGAATATATCTACCAATTGCTTATCGGTACGAACATGCTTAAGATCGATGTCTCCTTTAGCAACATGATCTCGAATGAAATGATGGCGGGCTTCAATATGCTTAGTTCGAGAATGTTGCATGGGATTGTGAGCAATCTTAATAGCACTTTCATTATCACAAAGCAATGGAACATGTTTCACATATATCCCATAATCTTTGAGAGTTTGGGTCATCCAAAGTAATTGAGCACAACATGAACCGACGGCAATGTATTCCGCTTCGGCGGTGGATAAGGATACCGAGTTTTGTTTCTTGGAGGACCAAGACACAAGAGATCTACCAAGAAATTGACAAGTATCCGAAGTGGACTTTCTATCAACCTTGTCACCGGCATAGTCCGAATCGGAGTAGCCAACAAGATCAAAAGAAGACCTCTTAGGATACCAAATGCCAAAGTTTGGTGTATGAATTAAGTATCTCACTATCCTTTTCACAGCCTTAAGATGACATTCCTTAGGGGCCGCTTGATATCGTGCACACATGCACACACTTAGCATAATATCGGGACGGGAGGCACATAGATATAACAATGAACCAATCATAGAGTGATAAACCTTTTGGTCAACCGGTTTGCCATCCTTTGTCAAGTCAAGATGTCCACTAGTAGGCATGGGTGTTTTCATACCTTTGCTTTCTTTCATGTTGAACTTCTTGAATAAGTCCTTGGTATACGTTGTTTGGGAAACAAAGGTACCCTCCTTAGTTTGCTTGATTTGCAAACCAAGAAAGAACTTGAGTTCACTCATCATAGACATCTCAAACTTCTCCGACATTAGCCTTCCAAACTTTTCACTAAAATGAGGGTTAGTCGAACCAAATATGATATCATCCACATAAATTTGGCACACAAATAATTCACCATTAACCCTTTTAGTAAAAAGTGTAGAATCAATTTTTCCAATCTCAAAGCCTTTTTCAATAAGAAACTTAGTCAAGGATTTATACCACGCTCTAGGAGCTTGTTTAAGACCATAAAGAGCTTTGTGAAGTTTGTAAACATGATCGGGTTTCTTAGGATTAACAAAGCCGGGAGGTTGTTTAACATAAACTTCCTCCTCAATTTCACCATTTAGAAAAGCACTTTTAATGTCCATTTGATAGAAAGTAATGTCATGGTGATTGGCATAAGCAAGTAAGATGCATATGGACTCAAGTCTAGCAACGAGGGCATATGTCTCACCATAGTCCATACCTTCAACTTGAGTGTATCCTTGGGTGACGAGATGGGCCTTGTTGCGTATAACTTGTCCATCTTCATCTTGCTTATTCCAAAATACCCATTTGGTTCCAATGACATTTTGGTTGGTGTCCGGCTTTTCTACCAATGTCCACACTTGATTCCTCTCGAAATTGTGTAGCTCTTCGTGCATGGCGTTCACCCAATCTGGATCATCAAGCGCTTCTTCAACCTTCATAGGTTCAATACTAGAGATGAATGAATAATGTTCACAGAAATTAGCCAAACGAGTTTTAGAGCGAGTAATTCTCCCGGTTTGGATATCGTCAAAGATTTGTTCGACGGGATGATCTCTTGAAACTCTTGCTCTAACTCATGAGAGCTTTTGTTTGGGTCGGGGTGGAACATCCTCTTCATCATCTTGTTCTTCCTCTTGGCCTTCTTCATTGTTGGTGTTGTTGTTCTCTTGTGGAGGTGGATAAGGAGGTTGATGAGGTTCATCTTGGTGGAGTTCCTCGTTTTCTTCATCTTGGCGTGTCCCACTTGTGGATGCCTCTGAGTTAACTCATGGTTCACCTTGTCGTGAGGTAGAGGCTTCCACTTGAACGGACGAGGTACTCTCCTTCACCTCCATTGGGCGAATCTTGCCAATAGACAAGTCTTGGATTGCTTCTGAAGGGTCTTTGTCTCCTACATCAATTGGCAATTGCTCTACTTGCGAGCCGTTTGATTCATCAAACTTCACATCTACCATCTCTTCAACCTTTCGGGTGAAATTGTTGTAGACACGGTAAGTGTGAGAGTTTGAGCCATAACTGAGTAGGAAACCTTCATGAGATTTAGGAGCAAATTTTAAACTATGATGCTTATCAAGAATATAGCACTTTGAGCCGAATACTCGAAAGTATCCAACTTGTGGTTTGTTACCGGTGAGAAGCTCATATGCCGTCTTGCCGAGTAGCTTGTGAAGATATAGACGATTTGTTGCATGACAAGCTGTCTCAACCGCTTCCGCCCAAAAGTGTTTTGGTGTCTTGTATTCATCAAGCATCGTTCTCACCATCTCAATAAGAGTCCGGTTCTACCTCTCAACAACTCCATTTTGTTGAGGTGTGTACGTAGCCGAGAACTCATGTGAAATCCCTTCTTCGTCAAGAAAGGTGTCCACATTGGCGTTCTTGAACTCCGTTCCATTGTCGCTGCAAACCTTCTTGATCTTCACTTCAAATTGATTTTGGGCCTTCCTAGCGAAGTTCTTGAAGATCTTTTGGACCTGTGATTTATCATCAAGAAAGAACACCCATGTAAATCTTGAAAAGTCATCGACAATGACTAAATCGAACGAGTTACCACCGAGACTTTTATAGGCGTTGGGACCAAAAAGATCCATATGAAGTAGCTCGAGCGGTCTTCTCGTGGTCATGATGTTTTTCACGGGGTGGCTTCCTCCAACCTGTTTTCCTGCCTAACAAGCACTGCAAAGTCTATCCTTGTCAAATATAACGTCTTTAACTCCAAGGATATGATCACCTTTAATAAGCTTATCAAGATTTCGCATGCTCACGTGGCCTAACCTTCTATGCCACAACCAACCTTTAGAAGATTTAGCAATTAAGCAAGTTCTAGGTTGAGCCTTTTTAGTGAAATCAACAATGTATAGATCACCTCTACGTATACCGGTAAAGACCATATTATGATTATCTCTTCGAAATACTTGGCAATCTACTCTAGTAAATAGGACATTGAAACCAAAGTCAACTAGTTTAGATACAGAAAGTAAATTATAGCCAAGAGATTCAACGAGCATAACATTTTGGATGGAGCTGTCATGTGAGATGGCCACCTTACCAAGGCCAACCACCTTACCCTTTGAGTTATCACCAAAAGTGACATACTTTCGAGGGCCGTTGTTTTCAGCAAGCTCACGAAACATATCCTTGTCTCTGGTCATGTGATCAGTACATCCACTATCAAGAACCCATTCCTTTCCTCCAGCCATGTAGCCGCGAAGGTTAGCCATAAGACCAAAGTGTCTCATAGACTCATTGAGATCAAAGTCACTATCATCATCCTCATCATAGTATCCATGTTCAACATCATCTTGTGACTGATCATTACTTAGAGAGAGTGATTCATGAGATGAATGACCATGGCAATGTTCATTTTTATGAATTCTAATGGCTTGAGAGATAATGCTACTAATGACTCCAACATCTCCTTTGGCACGCATAAGGTCACGAAGCTCAAATAGACAATCATCAAATTTAGGATCACTAGGTTTCATTTTATGAAGAGCTATGGACTTTTGAAGAATTTCATCTAGATTTTTCAAGGAATAGTTTGGAAACCGTTCCTCAAGAAATCTCCATACGGTGTAAGCACATTCAAGAGTAGGCAAGCATACAATCAATTTTCTAGGCAATCCTCTAATGATAAGATTGATAGTTCTAAGATTGCGGATCATGTCAAGAGACTCATCGGGGGTAGGATGCGAGGGATCAATAAGAGGCGCACAAGGGCTAGTAATGTACTTGTTCAAGTGATATTCATTGAAAATCTCAAGCATCTCATTTTTCCAAGTATTAAAGAACTCTCCATCAAGCATAGGCACTCTATGTCTAAAACTCCCCATCGTAGACTCATCCATCTTCCTCCAATGGTGATTAAACCAAAGCAATGGAGACCAATGCTCTGATACCAATTGAAAGGATCAAGAAGAGGTGTCTAGAGGGGGGGGTGATTAGACCCTCAACAAGCAAAAGTAGCAGTTTTTCAAATCTTCAAGTTGGGGTGGAGTTTTAGTACAAGTTTAAGCGTTCACAATACATTTCAAGCAAGCATGGCAAGAGTGTATGAGCAGCGGAAAGTAAAGCATGCAAGTTGCGAGAAAGTAAAGGGATGGGATTGGAGTGTGCAAACGCAATTGGAGACACGGAGATTTTTGGCGTGGTTCCGATAGGTGGTGCTATCATACATCCATGTTGGTGGAGACTTCAACCCATGAAGGGTAACGGTTGCGTGAGTCCATAGAGGGCTCCACCCATGAAGGGTCCACGAAGAAGCAACCTTGTCTATCCCACCATGGCCATCGCCCACGAAGACTTGCCTCACTCGGGTAGATCTTCACGAAGTAGGTGATCTCCTTGCCCTTACAAACTCCTTGGTTCAACTCCACAATCTTGACGGAGGCTCCCAAGTGACACCTAACCAATCTAGGAGACACCACTCTCCAAAAGGTAATAGATGGTGTGATGATGATGAACTCCTTGCTCTTGTGCTTCAAATGATAGTCTCCCCAACACTCAACTCTCTCTCACACAGATTTGGCTATGGTGGAAAGATGATTTGAGTGGAACGCAACTTGGGGAAGGCTAGAGATCAAGATTCTTGTGGTTGGATTGGAATGTCTTGGTCTCAACACATGAGTAGGTGGTTCTCTTTCAGAAAATGAGTAGTGGAAGTGTAGGCACGTTCTGATGGCTCTCTCTCTTATGGAGAGGAGGGTGGAGGGGTATATATAGCCTCCACACAAAATCTAACCGTTACACACAATTGAGCCAACCCGGTCAGACCGAATATATGAACTCGGTGAGACTGATCCAGTTCAAAATGTGAACGTTAGGCTTTTCGGTGGGACCGACATGATCAACTCGGTGGGACCGATGTGCAAGGGTTAGGGTAACACCTCATCTTGGTTTGACTGATTACACAAACTCGATGAGACCGGTTTTAGTAATAAGCAAACAGAGAGTTGGTCAAGCAAACTCGGTGGGACCGACTGCCTATTTCGGTGAGACCGAAATAGTTGCAAGAGGCAACAAAGAGTTTGCAAGCCCATCTCAGTGAGACCGAGATCCCATCGGTGAGACCGAAGTGATTAGGGTTTCTGGCTATGGCTATGTCAAGTGAACTAGGTGGCGCCGGATGAATCAAATCGGTGGGGCCGAGTTTGACTTTGGGTTTTGGACATATTTGGAATTGAGAAAGTGGTTGAGGGCTTTGGAGCATATCATTAAGCACTTTGGGCAAGTAGACCATTAAGCAACACCTCATCCCCTCTTAATAGTATTGGCTTTCCTATGGACTCAATGTGATCTTGGATCACTGAAATAGAAATGAAGAGTCTTGAGCTTTTGCCAATCTTCTGTCCTTAGCATCTTGAAGGGGTTCCACATCCTCTTGTCCATGCCACGCCTTTGCTGAACTTTCTGAAATATACTAGATGAAAATATTAGTCCAACAAGAGATATGTTGACATTAATTACCAAAATCACCCAGGGAGCACTTGTGCTTTCAAGGCTAGAGGATCCACGAGATGGCCACAAGCCCTAGGGGCGCGCCTCATGGGGGGTGCCCCCAAGGCTTGTGGGGCCCTCGAGACTTCCCTAACCCTAATCTTAGCTCCAGAAATACCCAAATATTCCCCATATACCAGAGGGCACATCAAAAATACTTTTCCGCCGCCACAAGCTTCTGTTCTTGTGAGATCCCATCTCGGGGCCTTTTTCGGCACTCTACCAGAGGGGGATTCGATCACGAAGGGCCACTACACCAACCTTGCTGCCCTTCCGATGATGTGTGAGTAGTTTACGACAGACCTATGGGTCCATAGCTAGTATCTAGATGGCTTCTTCTCTCTCTTTGATCTTCAATACAATGTTCTCCTCGATGTTCTTGGAGTTCTATTTGATGTAATCTTCTTTTGCGGTGTGTTTGTTGAGATCCAATGAATTGTGGACTTATGATTTGATTATCTATGAATATTACTTGAGTCTTCTCTTAACTCTTTTATGCATGATTAAGATAGCTTTGTATTTCTCTTCGATCTATTGATTTGGTTTGGCCAACTAGCTTGATCTTTCTTGCAATGGGAGAGGTGCTTTGTGATGGGTTCAATCTTGTGGTGTCCTCACCCAGTGACAGTAGGGGTAGCAAGGCACGTATTTGTATTGTTGCGATTAAGGATAAAATATGTTTTTTTTACCATATTGCTTGGATCTATCCCTCTACATCATGTCATCTTGCTTAAGGCGTTACTCCGTTATTGTTAACTTAATACACTAGATGCATGCTGGATAGCGGTCTATGTGTGGAGTAATAGTAGTAGATGCAGGCATGAGTCGGTCTACTTGTCATGAACATGATGCCTATATTCATGATCATTGGCTTGGATATCGTCATAACTATGCGCTTTTCTATCAATTGCTCAAAGAGTAATTTGTTTACCGACCGTATGTTTTCTTCAAGAGAGAAGCCTGTAGTGAAACCTATGGGCCCCGGGTCTATTTTCTATCATATTATTTTCAGATCTATAAAACCAAAAACCCAAAAATACCTTGCTGCAATTTATTTATATTTACTTTAGTTTACACTTTTACTTATCTTGTATACCTATCTCTATCAGATCTCACTCTTGCTAGTGACCGTGAAGGGATTGACAACCCCTTTTTCGCGTTGTGTGCAAGTGTTTGTTAGTTTGTGCAGGTGCATCTATTGGAGACTTGGGTGTTCCTCCTACTGGATTGATACCTTGGTTCTTAACTGAGGGAAATACTTATCTCTACTTTGCTGCATCACCCTTTTCTCTTCAAGGGAAAAATCAACGCAAGCTCAAGAAGTAGCAGACACCCTTGAGAGGAAATGATTTCCTCTAGTTGAATAACCTTCGTGGATGGTGATTTTGGGATCCAACTATCCTCCCATATCTTAATTTTTTGTCCATCACCCACCCTCCATATATGACCATGTTTCAAAGTCGCCACTCTTGCCTTTCTGCTCTGCCAAGTGTAAGAGGCCTTCTTTTTCAATAAGTCGCAATGCTTGTTTAGCCAATAGTGCCAAGTTAAAAACAATGAATGTCCTGAAACCCCATTCCTCCTTTGCTCCTGGGTATGCACATCTTTCACTAAGCAAACCAGTGCATTCTCTTGTGTGATGCATCATCACCCCACCAAAGTCGACAAATCGCATCTGTAATTCCTTTGCAATTTTTTAAGGAATTTTAAAGACCAACACCACGTATGCTGGTATGGCTTGTGCAACAGACTTAATGGGCACTTCCTTACCTCTAGAAGACAGACATTTTTCCTTCCATCATGTTAATCTCAAGATCAATGCTACTTGTGAGCTGTGTTGGGATTTTCCCCGAAGAGGAAGGGTGAAGCAATATAGTAGCTGATAAGTATTTCCCTCAGTGATAACCAAGGTTATCGAACCAATAGGAGAACCATGCAAATCCTAGTGAACAATACTTGTACACATAAGAGAAAATACTTGCACCCAACATGGGCAAGAGGGTTCTCAATCCCCTTGAACTCGTTACTTCCAAGTATTAAATCTGGTAGTGGTAGATAGATAAAAACAATAGTAAACAAAAAATAAATAAATTGCATCAAGATATTTTTGGTTTTAGTAATATGATTAAGATAGACCTGGGGGCCATAGTTTTCACTAGAGGCTTCTTTCCCGAAACAATAGCATACGGTGGGTAGACAAATTACTGTTGGGCAACTGATAGAAAAGAGCATAGTTATGACATTATTCATGGCAATGATCATGTATATAGGCATCATGTCCTTGACAAGTAGACTGACTCCTGCCTGCTACTATTACTCCACCAATCGACCGCTATCCAACATGCATCTATGGTATTAAGTTCATGACAAACAGAGTAATGCTTTAAGCAAGATGACATGATGTAGACAAAGTAAACTCAAGCAGTATGCTTAAACCCTATTGTTTTACCTTAATGGCAACAATACAAATATGTGCCTCGCTGCCCCTTCTGTCACGAGGTGAGGACACTGCAAGATTGAAATCACTACAAAGAACCTCTCCCGCTGAAGATAAATCAATCTAGTTGGCCAAATCAAACGGATAGATCAGAGAGAAATACAAAGCTATAATAATCATGCATAATAAAGTTTAGAAAAGACTCAATTACTTCCAGTGAATAATCTGATCATAAACCCACAATTCATCAGATCCCAACAAACACACCACAAAAGAAGATTACACCGGATAGAACTCCAAGAAGATCAAGGAGAACATTGTATTAAAGATCAAAGAGAGAGAAGAAGCCATCTAGCTACTAGCTATGGACCCGTGGGTCTGTGGTGAACTACTCACACATCATCGGTAGGGTAGCAAGGTTGATGTAGAAGCCCTTCGTGATCGATTCCCCCTCTGGCAGAGTACTGAAAAAGGCCTCCAGATGGGATTGCGGAAGAACAGAGACTTGCAGCTGCGAAAAAATTGTTTCGAGTGGCTCTCTGGGGGTTTCCCAATATTTGAGAATTTATACAAGTGGAATTAGGTCAGACGGAGCCACGTGGGGCCCACAAGGTAATAGGGTGTGCCCTGTTGCCTTGCCATCTCGTCGTTTGTCATCTGGTCTCCTCCAGAAGCTTCTAGGGTCTCTTTTGTCAAAAAAATCGTCAACAAGTTCCATAGCGTTTGGACACCGTTTGGTACAGATTTCCTGGAAAATAAAAAGCAAGCAGAAAACAACAACTGGCAAAGGCACTGGGTTGATAGGTTAGTCCCCAAAAATGATATACAATTGCATATTAAAGCATATAAAATATCCAAGATTGATAATACAATAGCATAAAACAATCAAAATTATTGATACGCTGGAGACGTATCAGTATCCCCAAGCTTAATTCCTGTTCGTCCTCGAGTACGGTAAATGATAAAAAAACAGAATTTTTGATGTTGAATGCTACCTAGCATGTTTATCATGTAATCTCTTTACGATATAAATGATGAGAAATGATAAAGTAATAATATCAACATAATAATAACCATGAATATAAGAAACATAATCATTAATTTTTCAAAATATACGATCCTTAATGAATGTTATCCCAACTCATTTTATCATGTTAGCATGGCATGACTCTGCCTTCACCGCATAAATATAAATCATGAACACCCCGGTGTCAAACCAGACAATTGGATCATACTTCTAACGCGCTTCATCATTTTCAACCCCACGCAATACATGAGCGTGAGCCATGGATATAGAACTATAGGTAGAATAGAATGCAGTGTTAGAGATCAATAGGAGAAGTCAAAAAGGAAGAAAGTCCCACATCAACTCGACGGATCAACGGGCAATGGAGAGGCCCATCAATCGATATCAATGCGAGGAGTAGGGATTGCCATGCAATGGATGCACTAAGAGCTATAAGTGTATGAAAGATCAACAAAAACTAAGTGGGTGTTCATCCAACTTGCTTGCTCATGAAGACCTCGGGCATTTGAGGAAGCCCATCATCGGAATATGCAAACCAAGTTCTATAATGAAAAATTCCTACTAGTATATGAAAGAGATAACTCATGAGACTCTCTATATGAAGAACATGGTGCTACTCTAAAGCACAAGTGTGGTTAAAGGATAGTAACATTGCCCCTTCTCTCTTTTCTCTCATTCATTTTTTTGTTGGGCTATTTTTAGCCTCTGTTTTTTTCGGAGTCTCATCCCGACTAGTGGGGGAGTCATGGTATCCATCATCCTTTCCTCACTAGGACAATGCTCTAATAATGATGATCATCACACTTTTATGTACTTATAACTCGATAAAAACTATACAAGATGACTCTATATGAATGCCTCTGGCATTGTACTAGGATGTGCAATGATCTAGTGTAACATGTATAACAATGATGAATGGTGGCTGTTCCACAAATATCATGTCAACTCTATATGATCATGCAAAGCAATATGACGATGAACGCACAAGTCATGTGACAAAATAGTGGAAGTTGCATGGAAATATATCTCAGAATGGCTATGAAAATGCCATAATAGGTAGGTATGGTGTCTGTTTTGAGGAAGATATAAGGAGGCTTATATGTGATAGAGCATGTCATATCACGGGGTTTGGATGCACCGGCAAAGTTTGCACCAACTCTCAAGGTGAGAAAGGGCAATGCATGACATCGAAGAGGCTAGCAAATTGCAGAAATGTTGGAGTGCGTATAATCCATGGACTCATGATTACCCACAAGTATAGGGGATAAACCGTAGTCCTTTCGATAAGTAAGAGTGTTGAACCCAACGAGGGGCAGAAGGAAATGACAAGCGGTTTTCAGCAAGGTATTTTCTGCAGGCACTGAAATTGTCGGTAACAGATAGTTTGATATCAAGATAATTTGTAACGAGCAAGTAATAGTAATGGTAGCAAAAGTGCAGCAAGGTAGCCCAATCCTTTTTGTAGCAAAGGAGAGGCTGGAACAGTCTCTGATAATAAGTAAAACGTTCTTGAGGACACATGGGAATTTTATCTAGTCACTTTCATCATGTTGGTTTGATTCGCGTTCGCTCCTTTGATAATTTGATATGTGGGTGGACCGGTGCTTGGGTGCTGTTCTTACTTGAAAAAGCCTCCCACTTATGATTAAACCCTCTCGTAAGCATCCACAACTATGAAAGAAGAATTAAGATAAAATCTAACCATAGCATTAAACATATGGATCCAAATCAGCCCCTTAAAATAGCGCATAAACTAGGGTTTAAGCTTCTGTCACTCTAGCAACCCATCATCTAATAACTACTACACAATGCATTCCCTTAGGCCCAAAGATGGTGAAGTGTCATGTAGTCGATGTTCACATAACACCACTAAGGGAATCACAACATACACATCATCAAAATATCGAACGAATACCAAATTCACATGATTACTTATGACAAGACTTATCCCATGTCCTCAAGAACAAAAACAACTACGCAAAATCATATTCATGCTCAAGATCAGAGGGATAATAAATAGCATAATGGATCTGAACATATAATCTTCCACCAAATAAACCAACTAGCATCAACTACGAGATGTAATCAACACTACTAGTCACCCACAGGTACCAATCTAAGGTTTTGATACACAGATTGAACACAAGAGATGAACTAGGGTTTTGAGATGAGATGGTGCTGGTGAAGATGTTGATGAAGATTGGTCCTCCCAAGATGAGAGGGTTGTTGGTGATGACGATGGCTTCGATTTCCCCCTCCTGGAGGGAAGTATCCCCGGTGGAATCGCTCCGCCGGAGAGCAAAAGTGCTCCTGCCCAAGTTCCACCTCGAGACGGAGGCGCTCCATCCCAAAAGTCCCCTTCTTATTTTTTTCTAGGAAAATGGGCTTATATACCAGAAGATGGGCACTAGAGGCTGGCCAGGGGCCCCACTACCCACCAGGGCGCACCAGGGAGGGGGGGTAGGCGCGCCCTGGTGCCTAGTGGGCACCTGGGTGGCCCCCTCTGGTATTTCTTTTATGCAATAATTTATATATATTCCAAAATGAATGTCCATAAATTTTTAGCTCATTTGGAGATGTGCAGAATAGGTATCTCTGATATAGCTTTTTCAGGTCAAGAATTCCAGCTGCCGGTAATCTCCTTCTTTGTATAAACCTTGCATATTGTGAGAGAAAAGGCATTAGAATTACTCCACGAAGTGTTATATTGAATGAAAACACTATAAATAATAGTAGGAAAACATGATGCAAAATGGACGTATCAACTCCCCCAAGCTTAGACCTTGCTTGTCCTTAAGCGAAAGCCGATATCGATAATCATGTACGCATGTTTAGAGAGAGGTGTCGACAAAAACAAAATACGGACATAGTAGCATCATGATCATTATTATAACAACAATGAACTTTATCATAAATTTCTCATGAGCAAGTAACAATTCATTACAACATCAAAGTATAAAGAATAAACTTTCTTGAAAACTAACAAACTATGTTCTCAGTCAACAATGCAATTGCAATTCATCATATTTTCAGGAAGGGTCTCGTGTCGAGGCCTTTTTGGCAAGTCCACATACTCAACCGTCATTTAGTCTTCTATGATTGCTAACACTCACCCCATATACATGGAGCAAAAGGTTTCAGCCAGACACATAGAAAGATAGGGGCTTATAATTTCGCCTCCCAACTTATTCACCTCAAGGGTGATGTCAACAATAATAACTCATGATCACTCATATCCAACTGGATATATGTGCATAGATCTTTCCCCACCACATGATGCTTGCAAAAGAGAAAAGTAAAAGGAATAGATGAGGATACTATTGACTCTTGCATAAGAAGTAAATACATAAAAGTAAAAGATAGGCCCTTCGCAGAGGGAAGCAGAGGTTGTCATGCTCCTTTTATTTTTGGATGCACAAGCTCTTAGTGCACAAGAACATCATGTTATATTGCCCCTTGTGATAGCAACCTTTATTATGCAGTCCGTCGCTTTTATTACTTTGCCATCACAAGTTTGTACAATGCTTATTTTCCCTTACACTAAAATATCATACATATTTAGAAGCAATTTTTATTGCCTTATGCACCGATGACAACTTACTTGAAGGATCTTATTCAATCCATAGGTAGATATAGTGGACTCTCATAACTTGAAATTGGGTTTAAGGTTTTTGGATGCACAAGTAGTATCTCTACTTGGTGTGGATTTTTGGCTAGCAAAGAAATTGGGCAAGCACCACATGTTGGAGGATCTGTGACAATATAACTTCTATGTGAATATGAACAAACATAAATCATTATGTTGTCTTCCTTGTCCAACATCAATAATTTGACATAAAATACTTAATGGGGGCTCACAATCATAAAAGATCTCCAATATACTCCCTCCGTAAACTAATATAAGAGCGTTTAGATAACTACTCTAGTGATCTAAACGCTTTTATATTAGTTTACAAAGGGAGTAGTATATTTGCATGTGAATCTTCTCTTCCCTTATTAATTCTTTCATGAATTGTATCATTGACCAATGCTATGTTTGTCAATTTTCAATAAATTTTACTACTTATACTCCTTCTTATGTAATGTCATTACCTTCCATGAGATTAGCATATGATCTTTTTCATTACTTGCTTTATTTTGATTGAAACATAAATGTAAAGAAGCAAAAACTGAAACTAAACTTTATTATATAACTCTCACTCAATTAGATAGATAGATAGATCACGAAACTAGCACTCGAAAATAGATCATACTAAACTTTTATTCAACTAAATCACGAAATAACAAAGGATCAAACTAAAAATAGACGAAGATAATAGAAGTGATGGTGATACGATACCGGGGAACCTCCCCCAAGCATGGCACAAGCCAAGGGGAGTGCCCATACCCATGTACTTAAGTATCCTTCTTTGGTGATGGTGGTGGTGGTGATGAGGTGGCATTCTTCTTCTCTAGCCTACATTTGAGGATTAAATTTTCCTCCCTCAAATCATCATTTTCTTGCTCAAGCTTCAATATCTTTTTACATAATGCCTCCTTGCTTTCCTGCAGAAAACGGGACAGGATAAATTGGATCTTAGATTTGTTTACTCCGTTTGGGAGACTTGACTTCTTGAATTCCACGTGCATATCTCTTGGCTGAGGTAGTGGAACTTCATCTTCATCTGAACTGGCATCCTCCGTCTCCTCCAAGTCGGTATCTTCCTCCTCATCTGTGGCCCATAGGTAGGGATAAATATCCCCAAAGATCTTTGGATCTGCAACATAGTGGGAAACATAGCTCTCCTCATCTGAATCTTGTGATGACATACTTTCTGATCTGCCCAAAAAATAGCACGAAACAAGAACAGAGGATTTCTCCACGATGCCGTGGTTAAAGCGTCCGGGAGTATATATAAAGAATTTTTATCTTGCAAAACAAGTAATCCAGAGGAAAACAGAGTCGTGAAGGTTCCCGAGGGGCCCACTACCCACCAGGACGCACCAGGGGGCAGGCGCGCCCTGGTGCCTAGTGGGCACCTGGGTTGCCTTCTCGGGTGTTTCTTATTTTTTTATTTTTTCTAATATTCCAAAACTGACATAAAATATTTTTATGGAATTTTTGGAGTCGGTTTACTTACCGTATCACGTACCTATTCCTTTTCAGGATTTTGGAGTGTTCTGGAAGGTCTCTTTTATGTACTCCTCCTGTGTCATGGTTTGAATAATGTTAGTTTCAACATTAATAGGTGTACCTGAAATATAGTGCTTAATTCTTTGTCCATTGACCACCTTTGGATTGGTGCCTTCAACATTATTGATCTTAATAGCTCCAGAGAGATAAACTTCTTCAATGATATATGGCCCTTCCCACTTGGAGAGAAGTTTTCCTGCAAAAAAATCTAAAGTGTGAATTGTACAATAGAACATACTCACCCACTTTGAATTCCCGCTTTTGGATTCTTTTATCATGCCATCTTTTAACTTTTTCTTTGAACAATTTGGCATTTTCATAGGCTTGGGTTCTCCATCCATCTAATGAGCTAATATCAAATAACCTCTTTTCACCGGCAAGTTTGAAGTCATAATTGAGTTCTTTAATTGCCCAATATGCTTTATGTTCTAACTCAAAAGGCAAATGACAAGCTTTATCATAAACCATTTTATATGGAGACATACCCATAGGATTTTTATAAGCTGTTCTATAAGCCCAAAGTGCATCATCAAGTTTCTTAGACCAACTCTTTCGAGATCTGTTAACAATCTTTTGCAATATTAACTTTATTTCTCTATTGCTCAACTCAACTTGACCACTAGATTGAGGGTGATAAGGGGATGCAATTCTATGGTTGACATCATATTTAGCAAGCAATTTACGAAAAGCACCATGAATAAAATGTGAACCACCATCAGTAATTAAATACCTAGGGACCCCAAACCTCGGGAAAATAACTTCTTTAATCATTTTAATGGAGGTGTTATGATCAGCACTACTAGTTGGAATAGCTTCTACCCACTTAGTGACATAATCAACAGCAACCAAAATATGTGTATACCCATTAGAGGAAGGAAAGGGTCCCATATAATCAAAACCCCAAACATCAAATGGTTCAATAACAAGTGAATAATTCATAGGCATTTCCTGATGTCTACCAATATTACCAATTCTTTGACATTCACCACAAGATAAAACAAACTTACAAGCATCCTTGAAAAGAGTAGGCCAATAAAAACCTGATTGTAATACCTTGTGTGCAGTTCTTTCTCTCGCATGGTGTCCTCCATAGGCTTCAGAGTGACATTTCCGTAGGATGTGCTCCTGTTCATGCTCAAGTATACAACATCTAATAATACCATCTACTCCTTCTTTATAAAGATCTGGGTCATCCCAAAAGTAATGTCTTAAATCAAAGAAGAATTTTTTCTTTTGTTGGTATGTAAAACTAGGTGGTATAAATTTAGCAACAATATAATTAGCATAGTCTGCATACCAAGGAGTATTACAAGAAGCATTTATGACAACTAGTTGTTCATCAGGAAAGCTATCATCAATAGGTAGTGGGTCATGAAGAATATTTTCTAACCTAGACAAGCTATCATCTACGGGGTTCTCAACTCCCTTCCTATCAGTGATATGCAAGTCAAATTCTTATAGCAAAAGAACCCACCTAATGAGTCTAGGTTTAGCATCTTTCTTTTTTGTAAGGTATTTAATAGTAGCATGATCAGTGTGAACAATTACTTTAGAATCAACTATGTAAGATCTAAATTTATCACAAGCAAATACAACTGCTAAAAATTATCATTTAGTAGTAGCATAATTCCTTTGAGCACTATCTAGAGTTTTACTAGCATAATGGATACCATTTAATTTCTTATCAACTCTTTATCCTAGAACAGCACCAACAACATAATCACTAGCATCACACATTATTTCAAAAGGCAAGTTCCAACCAGGTAGTTGAATAATAGGTGCAGAGGTCAAGGCTTTCTTAAGTGTTTCAAAGGCTTCTACACAATCATCATAAAAAACAAAAGGAATAACTTTTTGCAAGAGATTACTAAGAGGCCTAGAAATTTTAGAAAAGTCTTTAATAAACCTTCTATAGAAGCCAACATGACCGAGGAAACTTCTTATACCTTTAACATCTTTAGGATATGATATTTTCTCAATTGCATCAACTTTAGCTTTATCCACCTCAATACCTCGTTCAGAAATTTTATGCCCCAAGACAATACCTTCATTCACCATAAAATGACACTTCTCCCAATTCAAGACAAGATTAGTTTTTTCACATCTCTGCAAAACTTGGTTAAGGTTGCTTAAGCAATCATCAAAAGAAGATCCATAAACAGAAAAATCATCCATGAAAACCTCAATAATCTTTTCACAAAAATCTAAGAATATTGTAGTCATACATCTTTGAAAGGTAGCAGGTGCATTGCATAAACCGAAAGGCATACTTTTATAAGCATAAGTTCCAAAAGGACAAGTAAAGGTGGTTTTCTCTTGATCAGGTTGTGAACAGGTATTTGAGAGAAATTAGAATATCCATCAAGAAAGGAAAAGTGTGTGTGTGCTTAGATAATCTTTCTAACATTTGATTAATAAAAGGCAAAGGGTAATGATCTTTTCTAGGGGCTTTGTTTAATTTTTTGAAATCAATTACCATTCTATAATTAGTCACAATTCTTTGTGGGATAAGTTCATTTTTATCATTAGGAACAACAGTAATGCCTCCTTTCTTAGGGACACAATGAACATGACTTACACATCTACTATCAGCTATAGGATGAATTATACCTGCTTCCAGAAGCTTTAATATTTTAGTTCTTACCACTTCCTTCACCTTAGGATTTAATCGTCGTTGATGATCAACAACTGGTTTAGCATCGGGTTCCATATTAATTTTGTGCTGACAGAGAGTGGGACTGATGCCCTTAAGATCATCAAGAGTATATCCAATAGCTGCATGGTGCTTCCTCAGAGTTTTTAATAGTCTATTTTCTTCATGCTCCGTAAGATTAGCACTAATAATAACATGATATATCTTCTTCTCATCAAGATAAGCATATTTCAAAGTATCAGGTAATTGTTTCAATTCAAACACAGGATCACCCTTAGGTGGAGGAGGGCCTCCTAGAGTTTCAACTAGCAAATTGTCTTTAAGAATAGGTTGTTGATCAAAGAACATGTTATCTATTTCCTTTCTTTCATGCAAGTGCATATCATTTTCATGGTCAAACAAATATCGTTCTAGCGGATCAGTAGGAGGTACGGCAATAGAAGCAAGACCAATTATTTCATCTTTACTAGGCAATTCTTATCATGAGGTTGCCTATGAAACTTAGAGAAATTAAACTCATGATACACATCGCCAAAAATAACACTGACAATTTCTTTATTGCAATCTATCTTAGCATTAATAGTGTTCAAGAAAGGTCTACCAAATATTATGGGACAAAAATCATCTTGTGGAGAACCAAGGACTAGAAAATCAGTAGTGTATTTTATTTACCCACACAAGACTTCAACATATCTAACAATCCCAAGTGGTGTGATAGTATCTCTATTAGCAAGTTTAATAGTAACATCACTATCTTCTATTTCAGCAGGTGCAATATCATTTATAATTTCTTGGTATAGAGTAAAAGGGATAGCACTAACACTAGCACCCAAATCACATAAACCATGATAACAATGATATCCTATTTTAACTGAGACAACAGGCATGCCAACAACGGGTTTATTCTTGTCTTTAGTATCTGGTTTGGCAATTCTGGCAGCTTCATCACAGAAGTAAATAACATGCCCATCAATATTATCAACCAAGAAATCTTTAACCATAGCAATACTAGGTTCTACTTTAATTTGTTCAGAGGGTCTAGGTGCTCTAATATTACTTTTGTTAACCATGGTCAAAACCTTAGCATGTTCCTTTATCCTTACAGGGAAAGGTGGTTTTTCAATATAAGCAGTAGGCACAACTGGATCAACATTGTAAATGATAGTTTCATCTTTAACTATAACTGGCTCCTCAATCTTTTCTTCAATAGGTGCATGATATTTAAACCATTTCTCCTTAGGGAGATCAACATGAGTAGCAAATGATTCACAAAAAGAGGCTATTATCTCAGAGTCAAGTCCATATTTAGTGCTAAACTTGTGAAAAGCATCGGTATCCATAAAAGATTTAACACAATCGAACTTAAGTGTTATACCTGACTCATTACCTTTGTCAAGTTCCCAATCTTTGAAGTTGCATTTAATTCTTTCCATAAGGTTCCATTTGAATTCAATAGTTTTCTTCTTAAAAGAGCCAGTTGAAGAAGAATCGAGCATGGTTTGATTATCATGGGAAAGCCGAGCATAAAAATTCTGTAAGATAATTTCCTTTGACTGATCATGATTGGGCCATGTATACATCCTGTATTTAAGCCTCCCCAAGCTTGAGCGGTACTTTCTCCTTCACGAGGCCAAAAATCATATATATAATTCCGATCACGATGAACTAGATGCATAGGATAAACTTTTGATGAAATTCCAATTTCAATCGTTTCCAGTCCCAAGCTCCAATATCATCACATAGCCTATACCATGTCAATGCTTTTCCCCCCAAAGATAAAGGGATACCCTTCTTCTTGACTTCATCTCTGGGTAAACCTGCAAGCTTAAATAATCCACAAACTTCATCCACATAGATTAGATGCATATCACGATGTAGTGTTCCATCTCCTTCATAAGGATTAGCTAGCAGTTTCCCTATCATACCCGAATGAATCTCATAGAAAATATTTTCAGTAGGTGTAGTAGGTTGAGGAGAAACTCTTTGAGCTTTCGGTCGAGGTGAAGATACCCCGAACAAACCCCTCAAAGGATGGTTTTCCATAGTAACAAGTGACAGTAAATTTTAGCACATAATATAAATTTTTCCTTACCAGATTCCACTTACCAGAAGCACTTCATTCCCCGACAATGGTGCCAGAAAAGAGTCTTGATGACCCACAAGTATAGGGGATTAATCATAGTTCTTTCGATAAGTAAGAGTGTCAAACCCAACGAGGAGCAGAAGGAAATGACAAGCGGTTTTCGGCAAGGTATTTTCTGTAGGCACTGTAATTGTCGGTAACAGATAGTTTGATAGCGAGATAATTTGTAATGAGCAAGTAATAGTAATGGTAACAAAAGTGCAAGAATTTAGCCCAATCCTTTTTTAGCAATGGACAGGCTAGAACGGTCTCTGATAATAAGTAAAACATTCTTGAGGACACACAGGAATTTCATCTAGTCACTTTCATCATGTTGGTTCGATTCGCGTTCGCTACTTTGATAATTTGATATGTGGGTGGACCGGTGCTTGGTTGTTGTTCTTACTTGAACAAGCCTCCCACTTATTATTAACCCCTCTCGCATGCATCCGCAACTATGAAAGAAGAATTAAGATAAAAATCTAACCATGGCATTAAACATATGGATCCAAATCAGCTCCTTACGAAATAGCGCATAAACTAGGGTTTAAGCTTCTGTCACTCTAGCAACCCATCATCTAATAACTACTACACAATGCATTCTCTTAGGCCCAAAGATGGTGAAGTGTCATGTAGTCGATGTTCACATAACACCATTAAGGGAATCACAACATACACATCATCAAAATATCAAACGAATGCCAAATTCATATGATTACTTATGACAAGACTTATCCCATGTCCTCAAGAACAAAAGCAACTACTCATATATCATATTCATGCTCAAGATCAGAGGGATAATAAATAGCATAATGGATCTGAACATATAATCTTCCACCAAATAAACCAAGTAGCATCAACTACAAGATATAATCAACACTACTAGTCACCCACAGGTACCAATCTGAGGTTTTGATATAAAGATTGAACTCAAGAGATGAACTAGGGTTTTGAGATGAGATGGTGCTGGTGAAGATGTTGATGAAGATTGGTCCTCCCAAGGTGAGAGGGTTGTTGGTGATGATGATGGCTTCAATTTCCCCCTCCCGGAGGGAAGTATCCCCGGTGGAATTGCTCTGCCGGAGAGCAAAAGTGCTCCTGCCCAAGTTTCTCCTCAAGACGGTGGTGCTCCGTCTCGAAAGTCCCCTCCTTATTTTTTCTAGGGCAAATGGGATTATATACCATAAGATGGGCACCAGAGGCTGGCCAGGGCCCCCACTACCGACCAGGGCGTGCCAGGGGGGTAGGCGCGCCCTGGTGCCTAGTGGGCACCTGGGTGGCCCCCTCTGGTATTTCTTTTCTCCAATAATTTATATATATTCCAAAATAAATCTCTGTTAAATTTTAGCTCATTTGGAGATGTGCAGAATAGGTATCTCTGATATAGCTTTTTCAGGTCCAGAATTCCAGCTGCCGGTAATCTCCTTCTTTGTATAAACCTTGCATATTATGAGAGAACAGGCATTAGAATTACTCCACAAAGTGTTATATTGAATGAAAACACTATAAATAATAGTAGGAAAACATGATGCAAAATGGACGTATCAACTCACAATAGTCATAAAGAACTCATATACTTATTGTGAAAGCCTATTAGCCCTTGAAGCAAAGTACTACTCACATGCCCCAAGGGAGGAGGTTGGTAGGAGTTACCATCGTGCTCCCCTGATTATGACATCACTAAAGGATTTCAATGAGACATATAAATGCTCAAACCTCCCCACCATGCCATGACCAACACTTAGATGAGAAGTTAATAAGAAGCTTTAATACCGATATTTCTACTAACTAATGATCATGGACCAATATTATTTCATATTACGACATCAATATAATTAAGTCATGTGTTTCATATTTAGTGATCTACATGAAAGTTTTTATTATATCCCTTTTGAATACCTATCCTTTTTGGACCAGTCTTGTAATACGTGCATATTGCCAACTACTAATTAATAGACTCTCAAAAAGATTTAAGTGAAGCGTGAGAGTGTAATCATTTCTATAAAATATAACCACCACCATGCTCTAACAAGTATAAGTGAAGCACAAGAGCAACTGCCTAGATCAAAAGATATAAGTGAAGCACATAGAGTATTCTAATAAATCACGATAAATCTCAAAAGGTGTGTCTAGAAAACAATGATTGTGTCAAACTAAAATGAAAACAAAGAAAAACTATAGCACAAGACGCTCTAAGTAAAACTCATACAATGTGATGAATAAAAATATAGCTCCAAGTAATATACCAATAGATTGTAGACGAAAGAGGGGATGCCATCCGGGGCATCCCCAAGCTTAGACGCTTGGATATTCCTTGCATATTACCTTTGGGTGACTTGAGCATCCCCAAGCTTAGGGTCATGCCGCTCCTTATTCGTTAATCCATCGTGACCTCGGCAAAAACTTGAAAACTTCAGCACACAAAACTCAACAGAAACCTTGTGAGATCCGTTAGTATAATAGAACAATCAAAATCTTTAGGTACTGTTATAAACTCATTCATAATTTATTCTTTCATAATACCTACTATATTCTAACTTCTCCATGACTTATACCCCCCTATATAATCCATAGCATCATTAAAACAATCACACTATGCAAAAAAAAAACAACCACAAAATATGTCTAAAACATAACAGTGTGTAGTGATCTGAATAAAAATCATACTTCTATAACTCTAGAAATTCTGAAAAATTAGGACAACATGGTCAATTTGCATATGAATCAATTGTAAAAATTTCAGATCAAAAGCACGTTCCAGTGAATTATGGAAATGTTGGACTGAGAGCAGAAGTTTCTATTTTTCCACAAAATCAAGTCAACTATTATCCAAATCATCCCAAAGGCCTTACTTGGCACAAACACTAATTAAAACATAAAACACAAGCATTACAGTAGAACTAATGATGTCAACACACAAGAACAGAAAATAAAAGCAAAAATTTAAGATAACTATTGGGTTGCCTCCCAACAAGCGGTATTGCTTTACGCCCCTAGCTAGGCATAATGCATAGTTTCAAGTATTGTCATTCTTAAAATTAATTCCATAGGTGGCTCTCATAATAGATTCATATGGTGGTTTAATTCTCTTCCTAGGGAAGTGTTCCATCCCTTTCTTTAATGAAAATTGGAACCTTATATTTCCTTCTTTCATATCAATAATTACACCTACGGTTCATAGGAAAGGCCTACCAAGTATTATAGGACAAGATGGATTTCATTCAATATCAATTACAATGAAATCCATGGGCACATACTTTCTATTAGCAAGTATGAGAACATCATTTATTCTACCCAATGGTTTCTTAATAGTTGAATCTGCTAAATGCAAGCTAAGGGAACATTCATCCATATCGGTGAGACCTAGCATGTCACATAAAGATTTTCGTATAGTAGAGACGCTAGCACCTTGATCACACAAAGAATTACATTCATAATATTTAATCTTCACTTTAATAGTAGGTTCCTGATACATCTCTGGCGTATCTATTTTTCCTAACGCTTTTGCTCTTGTTTTGGACTCTAATTTGCATGATTTGAATGAAATTAACCCGCACTGACGCTGTTTTCAGCAGAACTACCATGGTGTTGTTTTTGTGCAGAAATAAAAGTTCTCGGAATGAAAAGAATCTTTTTGGAGAATTTTTATGGAATAAAAGAAAAATACTGGAGCCAAGAACCACCGGAGGGTGGCCCCTGGGTGAGCACAACCCACCAGGGCGCGCCCCCCCTCCAGGCACGCCCAGGTGGGTTGTGCCCACTTGGTGGCCCCGCTGACCCTATCTCCGACGCTATAAAATTCTATTTTTGGAGAAAAAGATAGGGGAGAAAGAATTATCGCGTTTCACAAGACGGAGCCGCCAGTACCTCCTGTTCTTCATCGAGAGGCCAGATCTGGAGTCTGTTTGGGGCTCCGGAGAGGGGGATCTTCGATCTTCGTCATCACCAACCCTTCTCCATCGCCAATTCCATGATGCTCCCCACTGGGAGTGAGTAATTCCTTCATAGGCTCGCTGGTCGGTGAGGAGTTGGATGAGATTCATCATGTAATCGAGTTAGTTTTGTTAGGGCTTGATCCCTAGTATCCATTATATTCTGAGATTGATGTTGTTATGACTTTGCCATGCTTAATGCTTGTCACTTTGGGCCCGGGTGCCATGATTTCAGATCTGAACCGTTTATGTCACTGGTGCAGAGACGTGCTATACAAACGGTTTTTACCCCCTTTCCACGACGGAGTTTTAAACCGTCGCCTAGTGAGTGTGTGCGATAGGGGGGTCCTTCCCACACAAACCAGAAACCGCTGGGGATAGGCCCTCCGGCCACACCGGCGGGGGCAAAATGAGCTCGTGTGTGATCGAGTGAGGCATCGAAGCCCAATCGTTTCCGTTTGTATGTACATCCCACACAGTGAATCCCAGAAAACGTTTCCGTTCGTATGTATATCACACACAGTTTTTTGTGTGGAAACATTTGTGCAAGGTGGCCTAACGCAAATAGTTCTCTGCCGAAAGCCGTGTGTGATTGTTAGTTGATCCAACACGTCTACTTTCTAGAAATCATGTGGGTTCTTTGAGTTCATCGCCCATGGTGTTGTCTAAGTACCCGTCTGCAATAGAAAACCCCAATAAGCAGGGTAATTATCCTATTATTTGATAATCCATCTAGTAATGAAATTGACATTTCTTATAAAACACACCATATATTTCATATCCGTATAACGGCAACCAGGATTTCATAATCGAATTACATTAGATAGCTTCAGCACTCAGTTACACCAAAGAGGGATATAGCTAGCTAAGCCACTACACAACAGCACCAAGTTTCACATGCAACATCGAAAACCTTTGGAAAAGTAGCATCATACACGGTAAATAGACAGATGAATCTCATCTGGGAAACTGCAGAAGCGGAAGGCGAATATTGAGCCTTCAGTGATGTCCAATGTCCTTGCAACTTTAGGCCAGTGGCTATGGATAATTACCCGCCCAACCTTCGTCCTCTTCAGGAAGACTTCAATATTGTATCGTGGGTGTTGAATGAATACCTTCCTCGCCTCTTGACCATGCAGGTGGTTTGAGAGGTAATCATCGGTGAACTGCTTTGAAAAGTACTAAAAACAAAGATATGCATAAATCACTGTTATAAATTTTGAAATGGCGCAAGGGGTAAAAATAAGGTAAAAGAGTTAGTACCATCCTATAGTTGACTGATGTCTTCTTCATTGTGCAAACAAAGATCTTGCTGTTATTCGTCGCAAGTTTCTTTATCCTAACAATCTTTCTAAGTTTCTTGACTTGACTGATATTCATAGACATCTCATTTCCCCATATGCAAAATGGGTCGAACAGTGGGTCTAAGTCTCTGACAGCAGGACCTACATGTGCAAGACCAAATTATAAGAAACCTAAATATTAGAATGATTCCTGCAACTACACAATAATGTGCTATTAGCGAAAGGACCGTGCATGAGCAAACCTCGATGGTAAACCACAGTGTCTCCCATTGTTTCCCTGCAACACATATAAGGAAGATCTTCATCAGGTTAACTGAGAGTTGCCATACTATCAGTAGAATATGTATTGAGTATAGCCAAATTCTTTTTATTTCTGACATGCATAACAATACAAAATTGTACCCACGACAAATGAAAATCAAATTGCATAATTGAACCAAATAGTTAACTGGACAGCAGACCAAATGAACCAAAATAGTTAACTGAGCACGACATTGCAGAATAGAACATATACTAGAAGATAAGACAGTTAACGGAACCAAGAATGCTTGAGAACAGTACTACAAAATGTAGAAATTGTTGGACCAAACTGTTAACTGAACATTACATTTCAGAATATCAGATTGCATATTAACATTACAGAGGACAAATCACTAGAAGGCACTGGTGGTGGCCTCCAGAAAACATCACGAATTGTATTTTAAAGTAGACAACCACGTGGTGGTGTCGACGGTGGCCTCAAAGACGAGGTGCTCCTCCAAGATCTGGCGGTCGGCATGCATCGCAGCCATAGCGACCTCATCCATGCATGCGGCCGTGATTTGCTTCTCGGCTGCCAGATGCTACTGAGCTCCACGTTATACTATGTGCAAAATGGTTGTGGGCGGCGTTTAATTGGAGGCCAGGGCCAGTGACTTCGGTGGAAGGTGTCACGCCGTCGGTCGGGGCATGTGGGACGGGGAAGGAGGAGGATGGTGTGGGTGGGGTGTGGATTACCTGATCATATCGACGAGGCCGTGCAGTAAGAAGAAGGCTCGCCGGTGAGGAGGCGGCGCTGCAAGAAGAAGGGTCGTCGGTGAGGAGGCTGCGCTGCAAGAAGAAGGGTCGCCGGCGAGGAGGCATCGCTGCAAGAAGAAGGGTCGCCGGCGAGGAGGCGGCGCTGCAAGAAGAAGGGTCGCCGGCGAGGAGGCGGCGCTGCCAGTAAGCAACAGTGTAGGTTTGAACTTGGAAAGCAAGGAGGAACAGTGGAAATGTGGCTTTTGGTGCGGTGGGGGCGGGGGGATAGATATTTCCGTGATGGCAGAAATTTTTTGCTCGATGCCGCGAGAAACTAGCGCGCAAGTGTGGTTCAAGCGCGAGCGGTGGACTGTAGATGATGAAGCTTCCTGCGTAAGCCAGAAAAGACGGTGTGCCAAGATATTTTATATCGCATCCAGCACGATTCTTGCTAGTAAATTGTTTGTGGTATACCTGATTTTTTCATTCAGTTTTGAAAGACAAAATGGTGTTACGGAGAGAAAGGATGGTGTTTGAATTGCTAGAACATTTATCTACAGTGAACAAGCAACTATAGGAGTGTCGTGTTAAAATTTGGAATTTTTCCAGGTTTGTTTGTCATTTTTATGCATTAGTTGAGTTTCTAGGCATTTAATGTGCATAATTCAAATTTGAACTAGAAGCACATGCTCCAGTGCACCAAAGTTTGTTGAAAAATCACATCTGTGTCTTTGGGTGAATTTATAGGTCCCATGCAAGAATGGGAATGAAATTCAAACATCTGGGCGTCGTGGATCGGCCGGAAACATTGAGAAACTTGGTTTTTAAATTCCTGTAAATCCCAAACTCACCTGAAAATCATGAAACTTGGCATGGTGTCATTTCATGGCACCAACATGCTGTGGTAAAAAAGTTGGCCAACTTGGGACAAGTTTTGGCATAAGCTTCTTGCAAATTGGAGCTTCTCTCAGGAAGGCATGTGGTTTCGAGAGAGAATGTGTCACCTTTGTGTGTGAAACGACATACGCTGCCCCCCTCTTGATTTTTTTATAGAGAAAACATAGAACTATATGAGTGTCGTGTTAAAATTTAGAATTATTCCGGGTTCGTTTGGCCCGTTTTATGCATTAATTGAGTTTCTGGGCATTTAATGTGAATAATTCAAATTTCAACTACAAGTACATGCTCCAGTGCACCAAGGTTGGTTAAAAAATCACACGTGTGTCCTTGGGTGAATTTCTAGGTCCCATGCAAGAAATGGGAATGAAATTCAAACATCTGGGCGTCGTGGCTCGGCCGGTAACATTGAGAAACTTGGTTTTTTAAATTCCTGTTAGTTCAAACTTGCCTGAAAATCATGAAACTTGGCATGGTGTCATTTCATGGCACCAACATGTTGTGGTAAAAAAATTAGCCGAATTGGGACAAGTTTTGGTATAAGCTTCTTGCAAACCGGAGCTTCTCTCAAGAAGACTCGTGGTTCCGAGAGGGAACGTGTCACCTTTGTGTGCGAAATGATATACGCTTCCTCCCGCCCTTGATTTTTTACAAAGGCAACATTGAATTATATGAGTTCCGTGTTAAAATTAGGAATTATTCCAGGTTCGTTTGGCCTTTTTTTATACATTAATTGAGTTTCTGGGCATTTAATGTGCATAATTCAAATTTGAACTACAAGCACATGCTCTGGTGCACCAAAGTTGGCTAAAAAATCACATGTGTGTCCTTGGGTGAATTTCTAGGTCCCATGCTAGAAATGGGAATGAAATTCAAACATCTGGGCATCGTGGCTCGGCCAAAAATATTGAGAAACTTTGTTTTTTAACTCCTGTAAATCCAAAACACGCATGAAAATCATGAAACTTGGCATGGTGTCATGACATGGCACCAACATGATGTGGTAAATTTTTTGGCCGAATTGGGACAAGCTTTGGTATAAGCTTCTTGCAAACCGGAGTTTCTCTCAAGAAGACTCGTGGTTCCGAGAGGGAACGTGTCACCTTTGTGTGCGAAACGATACACGCTTCCTCCCCTCCCTTGATTTTTTCCAAAGGCAACATAGAACTATATGAGTGCCGTGTTAAAATTTGGAATTATTCCGGGTTCGTTTGGCCTTTTTTATACATTAATTGAGTTTCTAGGCATTTAATGTGCATAATTCAAATTTGAACTACAAGCACATGCTCCAGTGCACCAAAGTTTGTTGAAAAATCACATGTGTGTCCTTGGGTGAATTTCTAGATCCCATGCAAGAAATGGGAATGAAATTCAAACATCTGGGCGGCGTGGCTCGGCCGAAAATATTGAGAAACTTGATTGTTTAACTCCTGTAAATCCAAAACACGCATGATAATCATGAAACTTGGCATGGTTTCATGACATGGCACCAACATGCTGTGGTAATTTTTTTGGCCGAATTGGGATAAGCTTTGGTATAAGCTTCTTGCAAACCGGAGCTTCTCTCAAGAAGGCTCGTGGTTCCGAGAGGGAACGTGTCACCTCCGTGTGCGAAACGACATACACTGCCTTCTCCCGCCTTGATTTTTTTACACAGGCAGCTTAGACCAATAGGCGTTTCGTGCTAAATTTTGGAATTATTTCGGGTTCGTTTGGCCTTTTTTATACATTAATTGAGTTTCTGGGCATTTAATGTGCATAATTATAATTTGAACTACAAGCACATGCTCCAGTGCACCAAAGTTGGTTGTAAAATCGCATGTGTGTCCTTGGGTGAATTTCTAGGTCCCATGCAAGAAATGGAAATGAAATTCAAACATCTGGGCGTCGTGGCTCGGTCGGAAATATTGAGAAACTTGGTTTTTTAACTCCTGTAAATCCAAAACACGCATGAAAATCATGAAACTTGGCATGGTGTCATGACATGGCACTAACATGCTATGGTAATTTTTTTGGCCGAATTGGGACAAGCTTTGGTATAAGCTTCTTGCAAACCAGAGCTTCTCTCAAGAAGCCTCGTGGTTCTGAGAGGGAACGTGTCACCTCCGTGTGCGAAACGACATACACTGCCTTCTCCCGCCTTGATTTTTTTTACACAGGCAGCTTAGACCAATAGGAGTTTCGTACTAAATTTTGGAATTATTTCAGGTTTGTTTGGCCTTTTTTATACATTAATTTAATTTCTAGGTCCCATGCAAGAAATGGGAATGGAATTCAAACTTCTGGGCATCTTGGCTCAGCCGAAAACATCCAGAAACTTGGTTTTAAAATTCCCGTAAATCCAAAACTCGCCTGAAAATCATGAAACTTGGCATGGTGTCATGGCATGACACCAACATGCTATGGTAAAAAATTTGTCCGTTTTGCGAAGGTGCACACATTAACAATCAACAAAGTCATTTTGGAACAAGTGCTGTCATGTTACAATCGGAAACACAAGTATTATTGGAACCGTGGGCGTTCTACTTACCATTTACGTGCCACCACACGTCCTCTTTTTTTATTGGCTAGGAGGTGCCGTGCAGGGTAGCTATTTGAGTACGAGAGGCGTGCGATCAGACCCCTGCGCGTGCTCATCGGGAGGAGAGCCCTTTGACCTCTATCCTCCGCCCACCTCTCTCCCAACGTCTCCATTAATGGCGCCCGAGCCCCTGTTTAATGGCGTGGCTATGTCTCACTCGACTGAGATTGAAGAGAGAAAAAAGAAAATCTAAAAAGAAAGTTTTGCATGTATCTTGATGTAAGATCCGACAGACCTATATAGCATCGACTGCGACTTATAGCAAGATTGATGAATATAAGGACGATGAAAGTGGATAATAATTGTCTTACATATTTAGGAAGATAATTAAAATAGCCACAAGCGGCAACGCCCGAAATACACAAGGGCAAAAGATGAAGGAAGACGCAGACAACGATCTGGCTCGCTGATCTCTACTTTCTTGATGCGTTGCTGCAGGCCACGGAGACTAGTTCTTGTGACGAGCGGCGATGAGCTCTTTCGTGTCCTCAAGACGTTGCTTGAGAGCTTCCCCGGATTCCTCCACCAATCGTTTGCGCTCGATGCGGAGCATGGCATTCTCGTCCTTAAGTTTCTTGACGATGATGCCGGTCCTCTTCAACAAGGCAGTGGTCTCCTCGTGCTGTTTCATCGTTCCGGTGATCTTCGCCCTCAGTAGGTCACGCTCGGTGTGGATCTTAACCTTGTCCTCCCCTAGTCCCCGGATGACGCTGGTAGCATTTTCAAACAAGGCATTCATCTCGTCCTGCAGCTTCATCCAGTTGGAGATCCGACCCATCAGGTCATCGAGCATAGTGCGCATGCGCCTGTGAGAGTCCTCGCCTACTAGCAAGACATTTTCCCAGGTCTCCGCGGCACGGGAGGACATCTCTGCTGCATTCGTGGCATGGTGGGACATCTCCGCTGCTTTCACGGCGCGGCGGGACCAGTCAGCTGCATCGACGGCGCGGCGGGACCTCTGTGCTACTTAGGCGGCGCGGCGGGACCTCTGTGCTGCTACGGCCGCATGGCGGGACATGTCAGCTGCTTTCATGGTGAGGCAGGATATCTCTTGTGCTTCCGCTTCCATGCTCGCCTCTTCCTGGTAGTAATCTCTCGACCCAGAACTCATGCGGGTCATGGCAGACGCAAGGGAATGACGATGAATGACTTGTTTGTTTTTGTGGATGAGGAGTTGAGGAGGAATGTGCAGTCATCTTGGAGTAGGTAGTATTTATAACCGAGTACTAATACGCTCTTAAGTGGGAAAACGTTTAGGTTTTGATCGGTGTGAATAGGTTTGCAATTAAATATAGCGTGGTAGTAATTTGGAATGTGACGGGACGCAGGCTCCAAATTTATTGACGGTTTTATAATTTCTAAGCGTGGCACTATTCCCGGACGGTGTGACGTGGGCACACGTTCTCGGCCGCGTACATGGTGTTTGGAGGGTGCACCGCTATAGGCGATGTCAGCACACATCTTGTTCCATCAACCATGCGCGCTCGTTATTACCATCGTGCATGCTTCTTTTAATTAGAATGTGTGCCCGTCTGGCACACACACGTTGATCTATCTAACTATTTCTGTTTGTTGTGCTAATCGCAAACAGTTCATCTGTGTGAAGTGTATGCCATCAATCGCAGACACCTTCATCTGGCTGACCATTTCTATTGTATAGCCTAATCGCAAATAGTTCATCCGTCTGAAGTGTATGCCCTTAATCGCAGACACCTTGATCTGGCTGACCGTTTCTGTTGTGTTGCTTAATCATAAATAGTTAATCTGAGTGAACTGTATGCCGTACATCGCAAACACCTTGATCTGGCTACCCATTTCTGTTCTTCTTCCTCATCACAAATAGTTCATTGAACTGAACCGTATGCCCTACATTGCACACGCAACTAAAATCTGAACCGTGTTTGATGTATCTGCCATCGCAAACGTTTTGCATCTTTTTTGACAATTTTTTACAGCACCGTTTGCAATTAATGCATCACACACAGTTTCCTCAAAGGGTCTCTGATTGTAGTGTCACGTTAGCAGCATCCTACAGTAGTGTGTTGTCACCATTATATCTATGTTCTAGATCCGATCTTGCAATTCATATTCACCTATTATGTGTTACGATCCGTAAACCCCGGTGTGACAGTAATCGGGATACTTTCCGGTGATGACCGTAGTTTGAGTAGTTCATGTATTCACTATGTGTTAATGCTTTGTTCCAGTTCTCCATTAAAAGGAGGCCTTAATATCCCTTAGTTTCCTTATGGACCCCGCTGCCACGGGAGGGTAGGACAAAAGATGTCATGCAAGTTCTTTCCATAAGCATGTATGACTATTTACGGAATACATGCCTACATTATATTTATGAACTGGAGCTAGTGCCGTATCGCCCTAGGTTATGACTATTATATGATGAATATCATCCAACGAATTCACCGATCCAATTCCTATGAATTTTCCATATATTGTTCTTGCTAAGTTGCTATTGCTATTGCTGCTGTTACTATTACACTTGCTACAAAATCATTGCTATCACTGTTACCGTTACTGTTGCTATGATCACTGCTATCAAAACTATCATATTACTGTGCTACTGATCATATTGCTGCAGATAATTAATCCCCAGGTGTGGTTGAATTGACAACTCGACTGCTAATACTTGCAAATATTCTTTGGCTCCCCTTGTGTCGAATCTATAAATTTGGGTTGAATACTCTACCCTCGAAAACTGTTGCAATCCCCTATACTTGTGGGTTATCAAGACCTTTTTCTGGAGCCGTTGCCGGGGAGCATAGCTATATTTGTTGAGTCACTTGGGATTATTATCAATTGATCACTATGAAGAATCTGAAGGATACCAAGACTAAGATTTTTCCCTCTCAGGCGAGGGGAGGTAAGGAACTGCCATCACACTCTGCACTTGATTCACCTTCTATTTTGAGTAGACTTGCAACACCACCACATGCTATTAATCCTGATATGTCACAAGTTATTGATGATGCTACTTCTGCTATGAATGCTACTCATGATGATGCTAGCACCTTGCTTGATGATAATATGCCACTAGGTGAATTTCTTGATGAACAAATTGCTAGAGCTAAAGATATTGAGAATGCTGAAACTGATGAAGTACTTGAAACTGAAAATCTTGAAACACCTATTAGGCCTAGCTCTCCTAGATATGAATTGCCTAAGATACCAGAAGGTTATGTTATGGATGAGGAGACCACTAGAGATTTTCTTGCCTGCAATGATAGAGATGATCTTAAAAAATTATTATGCAAACTGAAAGAGAAATCTTTGAATGCTAGAATGAAATGTGATCCTAAGTTTGCTACTTCACCTATCTTTGTTGATGATAAGGATTATGAATTCCTTGTCAACCCAGAGTTAATTACTTTGGTTGAATCCGATCCTTTCCATGGCTATGAAACTGAAACTGTTATGGCACACCTTACCAAATTGAATGATATAGCCACCCTTTCTGCTCATGAGGATAAAATTCGCTACTACTATATTGTCAAATTATTTCCGTTCTCATTAAAGGGTGATGCTAAGATATGGTACAATACTCTTAATCCTAGTTGTGTGCGTAGCCCCCAGGATATGATTTATTACTTCTATGAAAACTATTTTCTTGCTCATAAGAAACAAGCTGCCTTACAGGAAATATTTAACTTTGTGCAAATTGAAGAAGAGAGTCTCCCACAAGCTTGGAGGAGGCTTCTCTAATTGCTTAATGCTTTGCATGATCATCCACTTAAGAAAAATGAAATACTTGATATTTTCTATAATGGACTAACCGATGCTTCTAGGGATTTCCTAGATAGTTGTGCTGGTTGTGTTTTCAGGGAACGAACTATTGAACAAGCTGAGGAATTATTGAATAATATATTGAAAAATTATGATGATTGGACTCTTCCTGAACCACCGCATAAGCCCACTCCGAAGAAGAGGGGTATCTTATATCTCAGTCCGGAAGATATGCAAGAGGCAAAGAAATCTGTGAAGGAAAAAGGTATTAAAGTAGAGGATGTTAACCTCCTATTGAAGAGATACATGGACTTGACACACCACCACCCAAGGTGGTAGAGGTAAACTTTTTAATGAAATTTGATGAAAGGGACAATCCTTATAATATGCATCCTAGTCAATGCCTTTATGAGTTTGATAATTACATTAGAAAGCAAGATCACTTCAATGAAAATGTTATGAAACAATTGAAATACAATTCTCATATGATTGCTCACTTGAGTGACTTGTTATTTAGTATCTCCAATGATGTTAGAAGTGTAGGAAAACATGTCTCTATGTTTCATACTCAGTTAGAACAAGTTGCTAAATCTCAGAGAGAGTTGCTTGATGAAATGAATAATAATATGAATGATCATGCTATTAGAGTAGTAACCAGGGGAGGTAGAATGACTCAGGAACCACTTTATCTTGAAGGTCACCCTAAAAGAATTGAACAAGACTCTCAAATAATTAACACTGATGCACCTAGTCCATCTAAAAAGAAGAAGAAAAAGAAAAATGACATGACTTTGCATGCCTCTAGTGAACCTGAAGTAGAAAAACCTCCTGATAATGATAACGATGTTTCTATTTTTGACGCTGAAACTCAATCTAGTAATGAACATTCATATAGTGATAATGAAAAAGATAATGATGATGTTCATTAATACACTCAACCAGACAATGATAAACAACCAGATAATGATGTTGAAATAGAACCAACTATTGATCTTGATAACCCACAATCTAAAAATAAAAGATATGATAAAAGAGACTTTGTTGCTAGAAAACATGGAAGAGAAAGAGAACCATGGGTTAAAAAACCCATGCCCTTTCCACCTAAATCAACAAAGAAAAAAGATGATGAAGAATTTGAACGCTTTGCTGAAATGCTTAGGCCAGTCTTTTTGCGCACTCGCTTGACTGATATATTAAAGATGGCCCCTTATGCAAAATATATGAAAGACATCATCACTAATAAGAGAAAAATACCAGAAGCTGAAATCTCCACCATGCTTGCCAATTATTCTTTTAAGGATGGAATACCTAAAAAACTTGGAGATCTGGGAGTACCAACTATACCTTGCTCCATCAAAACAAATTATGTCAAAACTGCTTTATGTGATCTAGGAGCTGGTGTTAGTGTTATGCCTTTCTCCTTATATAAAAGACTTTATTTGAATAAACTCACACCTACTGAAATATCTTTGCAAATGGCTGACAAATCAATTGCCATACCTATCTTAACTGACTTTGTTATACTTGAGATGCCCGAGGACGACAATATGTCTATTATCCTTGGTAGACCCTTTTTGAATACTGTAGGAGCTGTTATTGATTGCAATAAAAGCAAGGTCACTTTTCATATCAATGGTAATGAACACACGATGCACTTTCCAAAGAAACAATTCCAAGTGAATGGTATTAATGTTATTGAAAAATCTCCGACACACACGATTGGAAGTTTTCAACTACCTCTTCCTACTGCCAAAAAGAAATATAAAATGCTTATTGTTGGGGACATGCATATCCCCGTTGAGGTAACTTAGTGGTTTACGAAAGTTCTTCGGTTTCATGCTAATTGAAAGTGATTGTTAATAAGACTTGATCAACTTTATTAATAGATCATTTTTGAGAGGTATGAAGTTGATGAATTTAGTAAGCACAACCTTCTGCTCCCAACTTTTATTCTCTGTTTTTCTTAGTTAAATAAAATAAAATGCCATGTTTTGTCTGTTTTCTGAATTTCTCGTGCAATAAAAAAGTGACCCAAGAATAAAAGTTCTCAGAATGCCCTGAAAATTTAATACGATTGTTCTGAATATTTCTGAATTTTTAGTGCAAATAACATCAGAGGGGGGTGCACCAGGTGGGCACAACCCACCTGGGCGCGCCAGCAGCCCCAGGCGCACCCTGGTGGGTTGTGGTCCCCACGTGGGCCCCCTCACTTATCTCTTTAGCCCATGTCATCACCTACATCTAGAAAAAATTCACCATTGCTCTCTCTCGTGTTCTTGCTCTCAAATCCACGGATTTCGATCTCCTTGCTCGAAGCTCCATTTCTGAAACTTTTTTTGGGGATTGCTACTTGATATGTGACTCCTCCATTGCTCCAATTAGTTTTTTCTTTAGTGGATTATATTTTGAATAATTAGCTACTCTTGGTGCTATTGTAGATGAGCTTGCATATTGAATTCTTTGAGTTCTAAGTAGTTTGAATGCTCAATATAGCCTTTATGCCTCATTATGAGTAGATGCTATCAATCTTGTCAAGTTTCGTTCACAAAAATTTTGTGGACTAAAATTTTCAGAATTTTATTCATTGAAATAAGATGAGTTTCTTTAGGAAGTTTGCTTCCAAGAAGAGCTCCAAGGGAGTCATTGGGGAGTCATCGTACAATGATCTCCACACTCGGAGAAGGGCGGAGGTACGGCCATGCGAATGGCCGCATAACCCCTTCATGGATTGAGTCGAAATCCGTCAAGAGTTCGCACAATTTGCTGCTAATGCTAGTCTCACCGACTTCATCACTGCTGAGTGTGAATAATACCATCTCCTTACAAATTCCTTTGTGCAAAGTTTTTATTTTTTGAGTAGGAATAACCCCCTGAGGTGCAGTTTAATTTATACGTCGAAACCCGTCAGATACCACTTACTGATTTTTTTGACATTTGCTTGATCCCTTCTGACGGGGAAATAAGAGAGCCTAGGCCTACAGAGTTCGAGGGCTTTTATCGTACTCTGTCTCTGGGAGATGAGAGAGGCGTGTCGAGTGTCACTGCTACTAGTTTGCAGTTTCCTGCTATGCATTATTTTGCTCTATTCATTGCTAAGTGTTTAATTGCTAGAGAGAAGTTCGGTGCACTATGTGCTCCGGACTTCGCCATATTACGCCGAGCACTTTACGGCGATAACAGCTATAGCTTTGGGGCTATTATTGCGCGCCGTCTGCACCTTATTAGAGCCAAAGGCAAAGTCCATGGCGGCATTTATGCTACTCGCTTAGCGAGTCACTTTAATGTTCAGATCCACCAACGTGATTATCATTTACCCAAGGTTTACTTGGATCACCAGGCAATGAAAGACCACCATTTTACTAATATTAATGATTTTATTAATAATATTCCTTACAACCTGGTTTTCAGTGTGGAGACCCGTGATATTATTTCGTTACCTGCACCTGCTTTGTTTGATTCTATTGCCAGGGGCGGATACAGGATCATGCCTGAAGATATTATTGCCTACTGGAAAGCTCAGGCAGAGGCAGTGGAGGAGCCTGAGGAGTGGGACGCTCAGGTGCCCGCTCCACAGCACTTCAACGTGGGACCGGATGGCTACTACGAGTGGTGATTACCAAGCTAGGCCAAAAGCCTAAGCTTGGGGGAGTATGTGTTTCCACCGACATTACATTCATGTTCACACGTTTCATTCCAGTTGTCGGTGTTCACACTTTGTCATTGTATTATCCATGCCAGATTTATTTTCTTGCTTTCTTCTTGTGTGTTTGAAAAACTTTGAGAAAACCCAAAAATATTTCTCGCTTCTTTTCGGTTTTTCTTTGTAGTCTGATTTAGTTGTAATGTTAAAAGAAAACCCAAAAAGATTTCCTTGTTCTTCTTTTGCTTGTTGGGAGCTCTCCCGTGTAAATAGTTTTTCTCATTTTTTTCTCTCTTTAATTTGCTTTCTTCAAGAAAAATGAAAAACTCCAAGAATATTTCAGTGTGTTTATCTGAAATTCTCTTCTTTTTATTTGAGTCGTACCGCGGAGAAGACCACGATGAAATTGTTGAGTGGCTCTCATATGCATTGATATTGATCTAATAAAGAGCCCACATTACCTTGTCTTCTCCTTTTGAATAAAATATTTGCAGATTCCAGCTTAGTCCACGGCACTCTTGCACTATTATTATTTTCATATCATTCGGTCATGCAAGTGAAAGGCAATGATGACGATATTTGATGAACTGGCTGTGGCAGAGAGAAACGGGTATGATCTCAACTTGTTCTATTTTTATAAATATGTTTAACCTAGTATCCTTGATTAAGCCTATTATGATCAAACATGTTTGCAATGACAATTAGAGATTATAGCTTCTCATGCCATGCTTAAGTAGTTAGGAGTGGATAATGATTTATCTTGGATGCCAACATTCATTAAAACGATTGTAATGTGGTATGATGATATGGTATCCTCCTCCGAATGTTTCAAGTGGCTTGACTTGGCACATGTTCATGCATGTAGTTGAATCAAAACCGACATAGCCTCTATGATATTTACGTTCATGGTGTTCATATCCTACTCATGCTAGTATCCAATGTTACTTATGCATAATGCATGTTCATGACCGTTTTCGCTCTCTAGCTGGCCGCTTCTCAACCTATTTGCTAGCCTTTGCCTGTACTAAGTGGGAAAACTGCTTGTGCATCAAAATCCTAAAACCCAAGTTGTTCCAGATGAGTTCACCATATATCTACCTATATGCGGTATTGTCCTGCTATTCTAAGTAAATTTGCATGTGCCACCTCTAAAAACTTCAAATAAACATCTGTTTTCTGTGCTTGGATTGTTCATAGAGTGACAGGAGGTAGTCAGTATCTTTCATGCTAAGCGGGTTATTCTCATGATGAGTGTTTATTCACTCATCCTTGCACGAGAGGGGCGGTAATAGGGATTCCCAGTCCCAAAATCAAAAATTACAAATAATTAAACAAAACTCCCCCCAGGAATGATGTTGGTCTGGACGGTACCCGTGGATTCGGCTAGCCGTGGAGTGTGTTTGTTGGTGGAGGGGAGTAAACATTTACTTTTATCACTTGGGAACCGGCACTAATGTGTTTAGCATGGAAGATATCAATAACTAATGGTCGCGAAGTAAACAGGAAGGGTGCATTTCTCAAAATTTCATTTATCTCTGTTTTAAAATTTTGAGCTCTGGCACCGCTGCAAATCACTGCTTCCCTCTCGAAGGGACTATCTATTTAATTTTATGTTGTGTCATCACCTTCTCGAATAAGCGCCAGATCTGTGAGCACTATTGTCATCCTCATGCATTGTGTATAGCTAATGTTGGATGCATCATGACTGGATCTTTTCTACCATGAATTACAATGTTTAGTCATTGCTTGAACTTTGGAGGTGCTCTGCATTTTTGTTTTGTGGTCTCAGAAAGGGCTAGCGAGATACCACTATTGTCATATTATATCATGATTGTTTTCACAATGTGTTGTCATTTGAGATACTTTATTATTGCTCGCTAGTTGCTTATGCCATTGATATGAGTTAATATAATTTCTAAGAGTTATTGTTGACATGGTTAGTTATAATCTTTGCCGAAAACCTGAGTGCTACTTAAGCTTATTTTTGTAAACAAGAACAAAAGAGTTTGTAAAAGTTTTTCTTTTTCACTTTTAGTTTATCAACTGAATTGCTTGAGGACAAGCAAAGGTTTAAGCTTGGGGGAGTTGATACGTCTCCAGCGTATCTACTTTTCCTAATGCTTTTGCTCTTGTTTTGGACTCTAATTTACATGATTTGAGTGAAAATAACCCGGACTGACGCTGTTTTCAGCAGAACTACCATGGTGTTGTTTTTGTGCTAAATAAAAGTTCTCAGAATGGAACGAAACTTTTGGTAGAATTTTTATGGAATAAAAGAAGAATACTAGAGCTAAGAACCACCGGAGGGGGGGGGACCCTGGGTGAGCACAACCCACCAGGGCGCACCCCCCTCCAGGCGCGCCCAGGTGGGTTGTGCCCACCTGGTGGCCCTGCTGACCCTATCTCCGATGCTATAAAATCCTATTTTTGGAGAAAAATAGGGGAGAAAGAATTATCGTGTTTCACGAGATGGAGCCGCCGGCACCTCCTGTTCTTCATCGGGAGGCCAGATCTGGAGTCTGTTTGGGGCTTCGGAGAAGGGGATCTTCGATCTTCGTCATCACCAACCCTTCTCCATCGCCAATTCCATGATGCTCCCCACCGGGAGTGAGTAATTCCTTCGTAGGCTCACTGGTCGGTGAGGATGAGATTCATCATGTAATCGAGTTAGTTTTCTTAGGACTTGATCCCTAGTATCCATTATGTTCTGAGATTGATGTTGTTATGACTTTGCCATGCTTAATGCTTGTCACTTTGGGCCCGGGTGCCATGATTTCAGATCTGAACCGTTTATGTTACTGGTGCAGAGACGTGCTATACAAACGGTTTTTACCCCCTTTCCGTGACACAACCCAGAAACCGTCGGGGATAGGCCCTCCGGCCACACCTGCGGGAGCAAAATGAGCTCATGTGCTATCGGGCGAGGCATCGAAGCCCAATCGTTTCCGTTTGTATGTACATCCCACACAGTGAATCCCAGAAAAACGTTTCCGTTCGTATGTATATCACACATAGTTTTTTGTGTGGAAACGTTTGTGCAAGGTGGCCTAACGCAAACAGTTCTCTACCGGAAGCCGTGTGTGATTGTTAGTTGATCCAACACGCCTACTTTCTAGAAACCGTGTGGGTTCTTTGAGTTCATCGCCCACGGTGTTGTCTGAGTACCCGTCTGCAATAGAAAACCCCAATAAGCAGGGTAATTATCCTATTATTTGATAATCCATCTAGTAATCAAATTGACATTTCTTATAAAACACACCATATATTTCATATCCGTATAACGGCAACCAGGATTTCATAATCGAATTACATCAGATAGCTTCAGCACTCAGTTACACCAAAGAGGGATATAGCTAGCTACGCCATTACACAACAGCATCAAGTTTCACATGCAACATCGAAAACCTTTGGAAAAGTAGCATCATACACGGTAAATAGACAGATGAATCTCATCTGGGAAACTGCAGAAGCGGAAGGTGAATATTGAGCCCTCAGTGATGTTCAATGTCCTTGCAACTTTAGGCCAGTGGCTATGGATAATTACCCGCCCAACCTTCGTCCTCTTCAGGAAGACTTCAATATTGTACCGTGGTGTTGAATGAATACCTTCCTTGCCTCTTGACCATGCAGGTGGTTTGAGAGGTAATCATCGGTGAACTGTTTTGAAAAGTACTGAAAACAAAGATATGCATAAATCGCTGTTATAAATTTTGAAATGGTGCAAGGGGTAAAAACAAGGTAAAAGAGTTAGTACCATCCTATAGTTGACTGATGTCTTCTTCATTGTGCAAACAAAGATCTTGCTGTTATTCGTCACAAGTTTTTTTTATCCTAACAATCTTCCTGAGTTTCTTGACTTGACTAATATTCATAGACATCTCATTTCCCCATATGCAAAATGGGTCGAACAGTGGGTCTAAGCCTCTGACAGCAGGACCTACATGTGCAAGACCAAATTGTAAGAAACCTAAATATTAGAATGATTCCTGCAACTGCACAATAATTTGCTATTAGCGAAAGGACCGTGCATGAGCAAACCTTGATGGTAAACCACAGTGTCTCCCAATGTTTCCCTACAACACATATAAGGAAGATCTTCATCAGGTTAACTGAGAGTTGCCATACTATCAGTAGAATGTGTATTGAGTATAGCCAAATTCGATTTATTTCTGACATGCATAACAATACAAAATTGTACCCACAGCATATGAAAATCAAATTGCAGAATTGAACCAAACAGTTAACTGGACAGCAGACCAAATGAACCAAAATAGTTAACTAAGCACGACATTGCAGAATAGAACATATACTAGAAGATAAGACAGTTAACGGAACCAAGAATGCTTGAGAACAGTACTACGAAATGTAGCAATTGTTAGACCAAACTGTTAACTAAACATTACATTTCAGAATATCAGATTGCATAATAACATTGCAGAGGATAAATCACTACAAGGCACTGGTGGTGGCCTCTAGAAAACATCACGAACTGTATTTTAAAGTAGACAACCGCGTGGTGGTGTTGACAGTGGCCTCGAAGACGAGGTGCCCTCCAAGATCTGGCAGTCGGCACGCATCGCAGCCATTGTGACCTCGTCCGCGCGTGCTGCCACAATTTCCTTCTCCGCTACCAGATGCTACTGAGCTCCATGTTATACAACATGCAAAATGGCTGTGGGCGACGCTTAATTGGAGGCTGGGGCCAGTGATTTTAGCGAAAGGTGTTGCACCGTCGGTCCGAGCATGTGGGACGGGGAAGGAGGAGGATGGTGTGGGTGGGGTTTAGATTACCTGACCATATCGATGAGGTCGCGCAGTAAGAAGAAGGCTCGCCGGTGAGGAGGCGGCGCTGCAAGAAGAAGGGTCGCCGGCGAGGAGGCGGCGCTGCAAGAAGAAGGGTCACTGGCGAGGAGGCGGCGCTGCAAGAAGAAGGGTCGCTAGCAAGGAGGCGGCGCTGCAAGAAGAAGGGTAGCCGATGAGGAGGCGATGCTGCCAGTAAGCAGCAATGAAGGTTTGAACTTGGAAAGCAAGGAGGAACAGTGAAAATGTGGCTTTTGGTGGGGCGGGGGGAGGGGGCGAGGGGATATATATTTCCGCGGTGGCAGAAATTTTTTGCTTGGTGCCGCGAGAAACTGGCGCACAAGTGTGGTTCAAGTGCGGGCGGTGGACTGTAGAGGATGAAGCTTCATGCGTAAGCAAGAAAATACGGTGCGCCAAGATATTTATATCGCATCCAACACGATTCTTGCTAGTAAATTGTTTGTGGTATACCTGATTTTTTCATTCTATTTTGAAAGAAAAAATGGTGTTACGGAGGGAAAGGATGGTGTTTGAATTGCTAGAACATTTATCTACAGTGAACATGCATCTATATGAGTGTCGTGTTAAAATTTAGAATTATTCCGGGTTTGTTTGGCTTATTTATGCATTAATTGAGTTTCTAGGCATTTAATGTGCATAATTCAAATTTGAACTACAAGCACATGCTCCAGTGCACCAAAGTTAGTTGAAAAATCACATGTGTGTCTTTGGGTGAATTTATAGGTCCCATGCAAGAATGGGAATTAAATTCAAACATCTGGGCATCGTGGCTCGGCCGAAAACATTGAGAAACTTGGTTATTAAATTTCTTTAAATCCCAAACTCGCATGAAAATCATGAAACTTGGCATGGTGTCATTTCATGGCACCAACATGCTGTGGTAAAAAAGTTGGCCAACTTGGGACAAGTTTTGATATAAGCTTCTTGCAAATTAGAGCTTCTCTCAAGAAGGCGTGTGGTTTCGAGAGGGAACGTGTCACCTTTGTGTGCGAAACGACATACGCTGCCCCCCTCTTGATTTTTTTATAGAGCAAACATAGAACTATATGAGTGTCGTATTAAAATTTGGAATTATTCCGGGTTCGTTTGGCCCCTTTTATGCATTAATTGAGTTTCTGGGCATTTAATGTGAGTAATTCAAATTTGAACTAAAAGTACATGCTCCAGTGCACTAAGGTTGGTTGAAAAATCACATGTGTGTCCTTGGGTGAATTTCTAGATCCCATGCAAGAAATGGGAATGAAATTCAAACATCTGGGCGTCGTGGCTCGGCCGGTAACTTTGAGAAACTTGGTTTTTTAAATTCCTGTTAGTTCAAACTTGCCTGAAAATCATGAAACTTGGCATGGTGTCATTTCATGGCACCAACATGTTGTGGTAAAAAAATTTAGCCGAATTGGGACAAGTTTTGGTATAAGCTTCTTGCAAACCGGAGCTTCTCTCAAGAAGACTAGTGGTTCCGAGAGGGAACGTGTCACCTTTGTGTGCGAAACAATATACGCTCCCTCCCCCCTTGATTTTTTACAAAGGCAACATATAACTATATGAGTGCCGTTTTAAAATTTGTAATTATTCCGGGTTCATTTGGCCCTTTTTATACATTAATTGAGTTTCTAGGCATTTAATGTGCATAATTCAAATTTGAACTACAAGCACATGCTCCAGTGCACCAAAGTTGGTTGAAAAATCACATGTGTGTCCTTGGGTGAATTTCCAGGTCCCATGCAAGAAATGGGAATGAAATTCAAACATCTGGGCTTCGTGGCTCGGCCGAAAATATTGACAAACTTTGTTTTTTAACTCCTGTAAATCCAAAACACGCATGAAAATCATGAAACTTGGCATGGTGTCATAACATGGCACCAACATGCTGTGGTAATTTTTTTTTTGCCGAATTGGGACAAGCTTTGGTATAATCTTCTTGCAAACCGGAGCTTCTCTCAAGAAGGCTCGTGGTTTCGAGAGGGAACGTGTCACCTCCATGTGCGAAATGATATGCACTGCCTTCTCCTGCCTTGATTTTTTTACACAGGCAGCTTAGACCAATAGGAGTTCCGTGCTAAATTTTGGAATTATTTCCGCTTCATTTGGCCTTTTTTATACATTAATTGAGTTTCTGGGCATTTAATGTGCATAATTCAAATTTGAAATACAAGCACATGCTCCAGTGCACCAAAGTTGGTTGAAAAATCACATGTGTGTCCTTGGGTGAATTTCTAGATCCCATGCAAGAAATGGGAATGAAATTCAAACATTTGGGTGTCGTGGCTCGGCCGGAAATATTGAGAAACTTGGTTTTTTAGCTCCTGTAAATCCAAAACACGCATGAAAATCATGAAACTTGGCATGGTGTCATGACATGGCACTAACATGCTGTGGTAATTTTTTTGGCCGAATTGGGACAAGCTTTGGTATAAGCTTCTTGCAAACCAGAGCTTCTCTCAAGAAGCCTCGTCGTTCTGAGAGGGAACGTGTCACCTCCGTGTGCGAAACGACATACACTGCCTTCTCCCGCCTTGATTTTTTTTACACAGGCAGTTTAGACCAATAGGAGTTTCGTGCTAAAATTTGAAATTATTCCGGGTTCGTTTGGCCTTTTTATACATTAATTGAATTTCCAGGCATTTAATGCGCATAATTCAAATTTGAACTACAAGCACATGCTCCAGTGCGCCAAAGTTAGTTGAAAAATCATTTATGTGTACTTGGGCGAATTTCTAGGTCCCATGCAAGAAATGGGAATGGAATTCAAACATCTGGGCATCTTGGCTCGGCCGAAAACATCGAGAAACTTGGTTTTAAAATTCCCATAAATCCAAAACTCGCCTGAAAATCATGAAACTTGGCATGGTGTCATGGCATGGCACCAACATGCCGTGGCAAAAATTTTGTCCGATTTGTGAAGGCGCACACATTAACAATCAACAAAGTCATTTTGGAACAAGTGATGTCACATTACAATCGGAAACACAAGTATTATTTAAACCGTGGGTGTTCTACTTACCATTTACATGCCGCCACGCGTCCCCCTTTTTTATTGGCTAGGAGGTGCCGTGCGGGATAGCTATTTGAGTACAGGAGGCGTACGATCAGACCCCTGCGCGTGCTCATCGGGAGGAGAGCCCTTTGACCTCTATCGGTCGCTCACCTCTCTCCCAATGTCTCCATTAATGGCGCCCGAGCCCTTGTTTAATTGCGTGGCTATGTTTCATTCGAATGAGATTTAAGAGAGAAAAAAGAAAATCTGAAAAGAAAGCACGTATCTTGATGTAAGATCCGACGGACCTATATAGCATCGACTGGGACTTATAGCAAGAATGATGAATATAAGGACGATGACAGTGGATAATAATTGTCTTACATATTTAGGAAGATAATTAAAAAAGCCACATGCGGCAACGCCCGAAATACACAAGGGTAAATGAAGAAGGAAGACGCAGACAATGATCTGGCTCGCTGATGTCTACTTTCTTGATGCGTTGCTACAGGCCACGGAGACTAGCTCTCGTGGCAAGCGTTGATGAGCTCTTTCGTGTCCTCAAGATGCTGCTTGAGAGCTTCCATGAATTCCTCCACCAGCCTTTGGTGCTCAATGCGGAGCATGGCATTCTCATCCATAAGTTTCTTGACGATGACGCCGGTCCTTTTCAACAATGTAGTGGTCTCCTCATGCTGTTCTGTCATTCCGGCGATCTTCGCCCTCAGCAGGTCATGCTCGGTGTGGAGCTTAACCTTGTCCTCCCCTAGTCCCCGGATGATGCTGGTAGCATTTTCAAACGAGGCATTCATCTCATCCTGCAACTTCATCCAGTCGAAGATCCGACCCATCAGGTCATCGAGCATAGCGCGCATGCGCGTGTGAGAGTCCTCGCCTACCCGCGAGACATTTTCCCAGGTTACCGCAGCACGGGAGGACATCTCTACTGCATTCACGGCGTGGCGGGACATCTCTGCTGCTTTCAAGCCGCGGCCGAACCAGTCTGCTGCATCGACGGCGCGGCGGGACCTCTGTGCTGCTTCGGCGGCGTGGTGGGACCTCTGTGCTGCTACGGCCGCACGACGGGACATGTCGGCTGCTTTCACGGTGAGGCGGGATATCTCTTGTGCTTCCGCTTCCATCTCTCGACCCAGAACTCATGCGGGCCATGGCAGACGCAAGGGAACGACTATGAATGACTTGTTTGTTTTTGTGGATGAGGAGTTGAGGAGGAATGTGCAGTCATCTTGGAGTAGGTAGTATTTATAACCGAGTACTAATATGCTCCTAAGTGGGAAACCGTTTAGGTTTTGATCGGTGTGAACAGGTTGCAATTAAATATAGCGTGGTAGCAATTTGGAATGTGACGGGACGCAGGCTCCAAATTTGTTGACGATTCTATAATTTCTAAGTGCGGCACTATTCCCGAACGGCGTGACGTGGGCATGCGTTCTCGACCGCGTACGTGGCATCTGCAGGGTGCACCGCAATAGGTGATGTCAGTACACGTCTTGTTCCATCAACCATGCGTGCTCGTTAGTTCCATCATGCACGCTTCTTTTAATTAGATTGTGTGCCCGTGTAGCGCACACACGTTGATCTGTCTAACTATTTCTGTTTGTTGTGGCTAATCGCAAACTGTTCATCCGTGTGAAGTGTATGCCGTCAATCACAGACACCTTCATCTGGCTGACTGTTTCTGTTGTGTTGCCTAATCGCAAACAATTCATCCGTCTTAAGTGTATGCCCTTAATTGCAGACCCCTTGATCTGGCTGACCGTTTCTGTTGTGTTACCTAATCACAAACAGTTAATTCGAGTGAACTGTATGCCGTACATCGCACACACCTTGATCTGGCTGCCTGTTTTTGTTCTTCTTCCTCATCACAAATAGTTCATTGAACTGAACCATATGCCCCACATCGCACATGCAACTAAAATCTGAACCGTGTTTGATGTATCCGCCATCGCAAACGTTTTGCATCTTTTTTGACGGTTTTTTACAGCACCGTTTGCGATTAATGCATCGCACACAGTTTCGTGAAAGGGTCTCTGATTGTAGTGTCACATTAGCAGCATCCTGCAATAGTGTGTTATCACCATTATATCTATGTTCTAGATCCGATCTTGCAAGTTATATTCACCTATTACGTGTTATGATCCGTAAACCCCGGTGTGACAGTAATCGGGATACTTTTCGGTGATGACCGTAGTTTGAGGAGTTCATGTATTCACTATATGTGAATGCTTTTATCCAGTTCTCCATTAAAAGGAGGCCTTAATATCCCTTAGTTTCCTTATGGACCCCGCTGCCATAGGAGGGTAGGACAAAAGATGTCATGCAAGTTATTTCCATAAGCATGTATGACTATTTATGGAATACATGCCTACATTATATTTATGAACTAGAGCTAGTGCCGTATCGCCCTAGGTTATGACTGTTATATGATGAATATCATCCAACGAATTCACCGATCCAATGCCTACGAATTTTCCATATATTGTTCTTGCTAAGTTGCTATTGCTGCTGTTACTGTTACACTTGCTACAAAATCATTGCTATCACTGTTACTGTTACTATCACCACTGCTATCAAAACTATCATATTACTGTGCTACTGATCATATTGCTGCAAATAATTAATCTCCAGGTGTGGTTGAATTGACAACTCAGCTGCTAATACTTGCAAATATTCTTTGGCTCCCCTTGTGTCGAATCTATAAATTTGGGTTGAATACTCTACCCTCGAAAACTGTTGCATTCCCCTATACTTGTGGGTTATCTGTTCCCATTCATCTAGTAATTTTCTAGGTATTGACATCCATTCCAAGCTTTTCTTCATGAGCTTTTATCATTGCTTCTATAATATGATTAGTAAAAGCTTTATTTTGTTCGTAAGCATTAGGTGAATTTATCATGGATTGCAACAAGGAATCACATTCAATCAAAGAACTATTATCATAATTAAAGTCCTTGTAATCCAACGGGGTGGGTACATCACTATCTAAAGTCTTGATCTCTTCAAACCCACTTTTATCATTTTTATCATTAAGATCACCACCCTCCGAAAAATTGGGACACCTTCTAGCTAAAGTTGACTCACCTCCAATCCCTTTTTCGTGAAGTTTTATATTACTAAATAAGGATACAATAGGTGAGTCACCAATCATTTAACATCTTCATCATGATTATGATAAAAATCGGGTGGAATCGCTTTTTCTAGGAATTCACGCTTAGCTCTAATCCTTGTGATTCTTTCTTTACTTTCATTCATGGTGACTAGAATAGACTTTAAAGTTTCAATATCTTCCATTTAATTTAGAATAATTTTAATTTTAAGAGTTTGCACATCATGAGCAATTTTATCCATGTTTCTAGCCGTATCAGCAGCTTTGTGTAGTTTTTTCTCATACCATGGCATTGAAAATCTTTTGAGAACTAATAAATTCTTCAATGTTGTTCTCGAGTTCAGTAGGTATCCTATTATTATTATATGGCTTACCATAGGAATTACCATAATTATTAAAAGGATTACCGGGATACGGTCTAGGATTAAAATTCCCTCTATAAGCATTGTTGTTGAAATTATTTCAAGCGACAAAATTCACATCAATAGCATTATTATTTTGCTTAATCAAAGTGGACAGTGGCACATAATTAGTATCAACATGAGCATTCTTACCAGTAAGCATATTCATAAGAGCATCCATTTTATCATTCAACGTAGAAACTTCTTCGATAGAGTTTACCTTCTTACCACTTGGAGCCCGTTCGATGTGCCATTGAGAATAATTAATCATCATATTATCAATGTAATTCCCATGAAAGTGCCACCCGCAGCAGAGTCTAGAAGATTTCTCGACACAAAGTTTAGTCCCGTATAAAAAATTTGTATTATCATCCATAAGCTTAATCCATGTGTAACATCCCAAAATACTAAATTTTGGAATGTTATATTAGATAAATAATTATGGTTGTTTGTTTGATTATGTGTGATTGATTGTGTGAAATTTCAAATTTTCTGAAAGTTGAATGAGAGGGAATAAAAGAACTTCCCAAAACTTTCATACTTGCAATTTCATCTCCATGAATTCAAATTCATTTCATCACAAAACGCTAGAGTGAAGATAATATGACTTCTTCCATTTGAGAAATGAAAAAAGGGATTTGAAAAGAATTGAATTCCATTTGAAAATATTCAAACTCAGAAACTTTATGCCACTCAAGGTTTTCATGAGAGAAGATAATAGGACTTCTTCAAAATATATGAAATAGAGTGGGGAGTGAATGAGGACCACTTTCAAAATATGGGAAAGCACTTACAACTTTCTCCATATGAAGCTTTTCAATTTTTTTCCATTTGAATCCCTATTCAATTTTGAGTTTGAATCTTTTCAAAATCCTCTGATAAAGAAATAAAGAGTGAAGGAACATGACCCATCAAAATTCAGGGAAAGATTTAAAAAGTATTTGAAGAACTACAACAGAAAATATTTGCAAAAGATTTGAAAAAATGAATTTCAAATCCAATTTGGAGTTATTGCAAAAAAAAGTATTTTATTTGGCCTTGAAAATTAGTTCATGTTTTGATAACCCACAAGTATAGGGGATCAATTGTAGCCTCTTTCGATAAATAAGAGTGTCGAACCCAACAAGGAGCTAAAGGTAGAATTAATATTCCCGTCAAGTTCTATCCACCACCGATACAACTCTACGCACACTTAACATTCGTTTTACCTAGAACAAGAATAAAACTACTAGTACTTTGTAGGTTTAGAGGGATAGGTTTCCAAGATAATAAAGAACACGTAAATAAAAGTTAGGGGCTGTTAAGATAAAGAAACAATTAAATTAATTTTAGTAAAGGGCTTTTTGTATCACAAAAGAAGAATTTGTCCATAGGCAATCATTATTGCAATTTTATATGAGGGAGAGGCACGAGCTAACAAATTTTTCGTACTTGGATCATATGCACTTATGATTGGAACTCTAGCAAGCATCCGCAACTACTAAAGATCATTAAGGTAAAACCCAACCATAGCATTAAGTATCATGTCCTCTTTACTCCCATACGCAAGAATCCCCTTACTCGGGTATAAGTTTCTGTCACTCTCGCCTTCCACTATAAGCGAATTATGAATGTATTGCAACACCCTACAGAGGTAATCCCACACGCTTGCGTGACATGGAGGGCACCATAGGACAACACCAAAATAAAACATACAACTCAAACCAATCACGATCGTCAATCAACCCATAGGACAAAACGAATTTACTCAAACATCATAGGATGGCAACACATCATTGGATAATAATATGTAGCATTAAGCACCATGTTTAAGTAGGGATTACAGCTGGGAGAAGAGGTGTTACACCACTGCATAGAGGGGGAGAGAGTTGGTGTTGATGGCCGTGAAGTTGTTGGTGTAGATCACCATCATGATGGTTGCCCCGGCGGCGCTTCGGTACCACCGAGAGAGAGGGGGAGAGAGCCCCCTACTTCTCCTTCTTCCTTGGTATCCCTCCTAGATGGGAGGAGAGTATCCCCTCTGGTCCATGGCCACCATGGCCTGGAGGGTGGGAGCCCTCCGAGATTGGATCTCTCTCTCTGTTTCTCTTCTGTTTCGGGTTCCTGTTTTCTGGCCCTTCACTGTTTCTTAAATTCTCGGAGATCCATAACTCCAATTGGGGTGAAATTTTAACACGGTTTTTTCCGGATACTATCTTTCTTGTGGCGAAAGAAGGGCATCAACCGACCTACGAGGGCTCCACAAGCCACCTGGGCGCGCCCAGGTGCCTCGTGGCCCCCTCGGGCACCGTCTTGCATTGATTTTTCTTCCCAAAAATCACATATATTCCAAAATAAATCTCCATAAATTTTTATCTCATTTGGACTTCGTTTGATATGGATAATCTATGAAACAAAAAACATGGAACAAAGAGGAGCTGGCACTGGGCACTGGGTCAATATCTTAGTCCCAAAAATAATATAAAATATTGCCAAAAGTATATGAAAGTTGTAGAATATTGGCATGAAACAATCAAAAATTACAGATACGACGGAGACGTATCATGTTTTTCTTTGGACAATTCTAAGAATTTTGATATATATTATGAGTACTACTTTTTCCCAACTGGCCCAGCTACGCTTCAGGCCCAAGGCCTCTTTCCCCGAAAAACCTCTTCAAGTCAGCCAACCGCCCTCCCTCTCTCTCTCCTCTCGCGGTCGCTGCCAGGTGGGGCCCGCGCCATCTTCTTCCTCCTCACAACACCAGACATCCTGCACGCGCATGACTTCTTCCTTGCCCAATCCAAATCCTCGTGGGATTTGCTCAGATCTTTGCCCCTCGCGCAAGCCTGCCTCCCTATAAATAATGCCCTCCCTCTCGTTCAATTTTCAAAAAAAAAATCGATCTCCCATGCCCTAGAGCTCCGCCTCGATCTCGCCGGAATTCCGTCGCTGGAACTCGTGTCTCTTGCCGATTTCGACACTTGTAAGCCTCCACGCGCTCATTTTCTCCTCCCGGAGAACCACCTCGATGCGCTAGACTTCCCTACTTCTTTTCCTCACATAGTTCAGCACCGGGCCGGCCTCCTCGATGACAACCAGATCTTGCTGGCGCCGTCCGAGCTCCAGATGCACATGGCAGTGGCCACAGGCCATCCCAGACGATGTTTTGGTCATCGGCAGGATCATCATTACGTGCTACACCCCTCCATGGTCTCCATCGACACCAGGAACACCAAGGTTAACACCCGGATCAAGTAGAGCCGCCACGCCGCCGTCTTCGCCGTTGAACGCCCACTGTAAGCTGCCGCCTCCTCCACCGTACAATTTGTCTTGCACGACATAGATTAGATCGTTCTGTTTTTTAGATCATAACGGTACGTGTTAGATTTTGGTTGTCCGCTAGTTTAGCACTGCAGCGAACAAGTTTCGACCAGTAGCAGCATGCCGCATGGCAAGGGACCCAGAGGCAAATTAGGTTTCCACATATTAGTCCTTGGATTTTCCAGAACAACCCCTGAACTTCAAAACCCTCCAACTTTTTATCCGTAACTCCAATTTAAGTGATTCTTTTTTGCAAAATACTCCTTGTGAAATATACTTCCCTATAAAAAGTTGTTTTTGGACTTTGAGCAAATCAAATTTATTCATATTCAAATCTAGTTCAAACCTTCGTTCGATCGTAATTATTGAACCGGTGTTCCGTTTTTTATGAAGCCAATGCCAAATTCTTCATCTAGACCGCATCTTTCCAGTGAGCCTACCAAATTATCCTTTTGCATCTTGAAAATTTGAATTTGACCATATTCAATTTTAAACTTTTATAGATCATAACTTTCAATCTATTGCTCTGTTTGCATTGATTCTTGTTGCAGATTTAAACCCTAAACCTCTACTATCACCTTGAGCCATGATCACATAATTTCCACACCATTAAGATCTGGTATTGTTCAGTAGATTGAATTGATGCCTTTTGGAGTTTTTTTAATTTTTTATTTGCCTTTTCTTTTGGATCTTTTGAGTCATTGCTTATGTGTGATTATAATTGTTTGCGATAGATTGCCTAGAGTGCGGATAGTATCGTTATCATGAATTGTGAGAGCGATGAATTCCTCCAACAAGTACCAGGCAAGTTCACTTTGACCATTTTATTCATTCCTATGTTTTTATTGCATTTAGTGTCACCATTCGACAATCCCTCTAGTAGTGATATTGAATTCTTGTAGTTGAGTAGAATGCATGAGGTAGGAACCCATCACCCTATTATCAAGCCCTGGGATGTTATTTAGTTTTAATGCTATGCTATAGTAGATGGGGTTTGGTATGAGTGCTCGGGAGTGGTGTGAGAAGAAGGACTCTACATCAATGACGACAACTTCATGATGGCATCTTCAAGGCCTGCCTCTTCAAGATCTCAAGAATTCAAGACTCGAGACAAGAATTCTAAACGCACTACTGGGTGAATGATGGTTTTGATGGGCACCCTAGAGCAACCAGTGGATGGTCGGGATGCATGGAGAAGCACCATGATATCTTGCAGAAATCTTCACCTAGACTCAAAGAGACGGAAGAATACTTCATGTCCGGAAGCTTACCTGTGCAGTCACAAGTCATTATGGGCTCTGGCTTCATTGATCTTAGTTGTGACTCTAGCGGGGCAGTGCTAGTAGATGTAGTTGAAAGGTAGACTGTCCATGGTCAGGGAAGCATCTCTAAAAGACCATGTTTTGCTTGTCCTGTTCTCTAACACCCAGCAGTGCGAGAACTTACAAGGAGGGAACAAATCTTGTGCGTAAAGTGCACAACACTCTACAGAGTTAAAACCTAATCGATTAACCGTGTCCCCGGTTACGGACAATTTGAGCCTCTAGACTTGGATCTATCTCAGAACACTCAACACTGGATTGATAATTAATTGTGGGCAACTTATGATTATTTGGGCTATGAGACTTCGGTTGGCGGAACCATGAAATAGTAGATAACTCTGTAGTGAAGACTTCTGATATTTCTTTGTTGTAGGGAAAATAAAACCAACTTTTACGCAAAAACTCAGACATAGAGCCATAAAGCCATATTGCATATAGAATAGTTTCATCATCTATTTTTCTTACTGTGATCTTGCCGGTACATTCAATGTACTGACCTACATGGTTGCAACTTATCATGTTGCAGATATTCTACCGACGGGTAAGAGTTGCGATATAGGGTTACAGTCTACACTCAACTTGCCATTGGCGTTGATGGGACTCCACACCCCTATTGGTTCATTTTCCGCTGTGATAAATAAGGTATACTCTGGATCTAAGGGATTTATTTTACATGTGATGTTATGGTATTTCATTGAAATACTGTGTGTGCCAGCATACTGATCCAGGGATGGCACATAAAGCACAGACTTTCACTACTGGGAAAAGGCCTATAGGTGAACTATAATGAGTGGCGGGCAGGGCGGGTCACCCGCCACTGTTATTATTTGAAAGTAGTTGTGGCGGGTAGCAGTGTCCACGTGCCACAGCTAACCGCATGGTTGTGGCGAGCGGTAGCACGCGCTCGTCACAGGTTGACTCTTCCAAATAATCCCGCGGGATGGAGAGTATAGTGGAGGGTGCCTACTCACTGCCCACCATTGTTTCTCACATAGTGTGGCAAGATTTTGCCGTCGCCCGCCACAACTCAGTTTTGGCAAAATGCACCAAATAAATCCAAATTTTGAAAATATTTGTAGTGGCGGGCTCGTTTACATGCCCGCCACAGCTCTCCACGCACAGTTACCCCTCGGCCAGCCAAATCGTTGCCAATCTATTTTTCATTCCCCCGCCCTGCATTTCATTTCTGTTAGTTAGTTCCTCTTCCCCTCTCTCCCTTCCGCATTGTGGTGCGCCTCAGCCACCGCCGCCGTGTCTCCGACCGGCAGGGAAGACGGATCTGTTGGCCGCCTCGTCCTCCTCCGTGGGCGCCACCGAATCTGCTTGATGTCTCATCATTTGCCTCTGACCCGCGGCGCCACTGGATTTGCTCATCGCCCGCCTCGACCACCGCCGCCGCCGTATGCCTCGACCATCACCGCCGTCATCCGCCTTGACCACCACCGTCATTGTTCGACTCTCGACTGACGCTGCCTCTCTGTCATCACGTCCATGGCCGAAAAAGCCGCCACCGGTATACTATTTTTGTGTTCTTCGGTGTTACCTTCTTTATTTGAAGGGATGGGGTTGTATTAGGGTGCCCGGGAACACTCAATTTAGGATCAAATGTAGGAACCTCATGGATAAGGATAAGGTAATGAAATTGATACACAGATTAATAGACCTAGGTCGAATAAGCAAGTTGATAAAGTGGATTCCGTATGGGTACAACTCTTATTTGAACGAAGTGCGAAAAATACGATCTTTTTGCTCTAATAGAACAAAAACTAATACCTTAATTGAGTCGGTAAAGATCAAATGTATTATCAAAGTGTGTTAGGATCGGTTAGCCTCTACATATGACAAGTGGCGATGATGTTTGCATTTTCTTACGTATGACATTTGCATGGGCTCATCATGTTATTCACGGAGATTTGAAAAGGAGTGACAAAGTTTTTTGCGAAACATTGATTCATTTACATTTCACCAAATTTCTGTCACTCCATACATCAACTTTGTAAGCAAAGTACATGCCGAATTTCATTTGCTATGACAATATTATTTAGCTTTGTAAGCAAAGTTCATGCTGAATTTACATATGACAAGTGCATGGGTTTTGAAAATGAGTGCCAACATTTTGATGAAACGTTGATTAACTTCCATTTCATCAAATTTCTGGTACTTAAAATATGTTCAATAGTCAGCAAAGTTCATGCTGAATTTACATATGACAAGTGCATGGGTTTTGAAAATGAGTGCCAATGTTTTAATGAAATGTTGATTCACTTCTGTTCCATCAAATTTCTGGTACTCAAAATATGTTCAATATTCAGCAAAGGTCATGCCAAATTTTCTCGAACTCTTATTAGTCACTTCCTCCTCTAAAAAATTACAATTAATGAGTGCTTCATAATGATTATTAGGAATCATGACGCATAACATCTGCCATATCTGCAAATTTCCATGTATGGACAGTGTGGATAATGCAGTAGATTTTGGACTCTTCTTGACGAAGGGATTTCAAAAATCAGTGGTAACATTCTTTAACCTCAACTAGTGTTCTACCCAAACCATTTGTATAATTATTGTACTAACTTTATTGTTAATGATGACCTGCTGTATAGTGTATTCCATGCAACATAAGGGTTGAATTCAACAATTTATGCGGTAACGCTATGTACTTTGGCGATGATATGGGGCGCACATTTGAAGTGGATGTGCATAAACAGTAGGACAGAACCATCATATATGGCAATGGATGGGAGCAGTACATTGCACAGAATAATTTCATCGGAGGAGAGCACATATCCTTTTTCATGAATGGAGAGGTTAACAGGTTAAGGACAATGTATTTCTAAAACGATGATGATGAAGATGACCAGGATCATGATGGCAGTCGTGAATATGAGGACAGATCGGATGATGATGATAGCCAGAATGACGAGGATGAGCAAGATGATGATGATGGGGTAGATGTTGACGATGGTCCATTCAGTTCAGCAATTTTCTCTCAAAGAATGAGGAAGCTTACTCCGGATGAGACCCAGAATGTTACCGCAATGTTACCATCTATTATGGCCTTCGTTGGAAAGCCCTTTGTGCACCATTTAACAAAAACCAATGTCATAAAAAAAGTCATGGTGAGATGTTTTGTATTCTTTCATCCTTTTTTGTTCATAACCAAGTATGGTGAGATGTCTAACATTAATTGCTCTCAATTTGGTCTTAATGACGAGGAGTTCAGAAGTTACCTATGAAGATGTTTTCCGGAGTGGACATCCCCACCGCCGGCATTGCTAGAGTACGCCATGGACCAACAGGTCGTGTCACCAGCGTTCAGTACAAGACAAAATCTGACGGACGCATATCCTTCTATGAGTCTGGCTGGCGGGAGTTCTTGACGGGACAGAAAGAAGTAAGGCTGGACACCCTTGTGGTAATCACCATAAGGAAGAGCAGTCACACCAACTTTCAGATGATGGTTGTCGTCGACCATGTTTAGGAATATGGACTAAGTTGTGAATATATCAGTAGCTGAACTGTTAGTTAATTACTATGTTAAGATGGATGTGATACATTGATGTTTAATTATTTCTTGAGTCGAACAAATTTGAAGTGTTACTTAATTATTTGATTGTTTGTTTCCAAAATGATTCAGTCTGGTTTAGTTATATTGAGATCATAGGAGTACGCCTTTTGGAGTAATCTGTGCGAACCAGCAGAGCCAAAAATTGGTATGTTATAGCCTATCTCTTCAGTGGCGGGCGCTATGGGTCAACCGCCACTGCCACAACGATTTCTGTGGTGGGTAGGAATAGTCACCTGCCACAGGAAGCCATGTACCAGTGCAGGGCGGGTGCCCGCCGCTGATGCGGTTATAGTAGTGGCGGGAGGTCGGTGCTGGGCGGCCATGGGCACCTCGCTCGCCACTACTGGCCTTTTTGCGCCCGCCACTGCTAGGCATTCCTGCAGTAGTGTTAACCGTATTGGATTGGATTGTTACACCATAAGTGGGACAATTTTTAGTCATTAATTTCATTCTCTCCCAAGATTGTGCAACATGTTCCTGCTCAATTTGCTTAAAGTTCATGATTTGATTTCTATCAGAATAATCCTAGCGGGAGGAAAATACTTGTCAATAAAAACATCCTTGCATTTATTCCATGAATTAATACTATTTTGAGGCAAGGATGAAAATCAAATTTTAGCATGATCTCTTAGCGAGAAAGGAAATAATTTATACTTAATAAATCATTATCCACTCTTTTGCATAGCACACAATTCAATGAAAGTATTAAGATGGGATGCAGCATCCTCATTAGGATTTCTAGAAAATTGTTCTTTCACAACAAGATTTAGCAAAACAACATTAATAGCATATGACCCCGCACTAATGGTGGGAGGAGCAATTGGAGTACTAATAAAATCATTATTATTAGTATTTGAGAAGTCACACAAGTTGGTATTTTCTTGAGACATAGTGACGAAGCAAATAAACAAGCAAACTAGCAAAGTAAAATATTTGTGTGTTTTTTGACTTTTTTAGAGAAGTGGAGGGAGATGAAAAAGAGAGGTAAATAAAAAATAAATAAAAAGTAGAGCAAGTAGATGATATTTTGCTTGAAGGTACTTGTAGTGATTTGATGATGTCTCCCCAGCAGCGGCGCGAGAAATTCTTTCTGCTACTTGTGAGCTGCGTTGGGATTTTCTCTGAAGAGGAAGGGTGAAGCAACATAATAGCTGAGAAGTATTTCCCTCAGTGAGAACCAAGGTTAATGAACCAATAAGAGAATCACACAAACACTAGTGAACAACACCAGCACACACAAAAGCAAATACTTGCACCGAACGGGGGTAAGAGGGTCGTCAATACCCTTGAACTCGTTACTTGCAAGGATTAAACTTTGTAGTGGTTGATAGACAAATTACAAAATAGAAGAAAAGTAAATAAATTCTAGCAAGGTTTTTTTTTATAATATGATTAAGTAGACCCAGGGGCCATAATTTTCACTAGAGTCTTCTCTCTTAAAACAACAGCATACAGTGGGTAGACAAATTACTGTTGGGCAATTGATAGAAAAGCGCATAGTTATGACCTTATTTATGGAAATGATCATATATATAGGCATCACATCCGTGAAATGTAGACCGACTCCTGCCTACATCTACTACCATTACTCCACCAACCGGACGCTATCCAGCATGCATCTATGGTATTAAGTTCATGACAAACAGAGTAACGCTTTAAGCAACATGAGATGATGTAAAGAAAGTAAACTCAAGAAATATGATTAAACCCCGTTGTTTTACCCTTAATGGCAAGAATACAAATACGTGCCTCGCTACCCCTTCTATCATGAGGTGTGGACACCGCAAGATTGAACCCACTACAAAGCACCTCTCCTGCTGAAGATAAATCAATCTAGTTGGTCGAACTAAGCCTATAGATCAGAGAGAAATACAAAGCTATAATAATCATGCACAATAAAATTTTGGAAGACTAAATTGCTTTTAATAAATGATCTGATCATCAACCTAGAATTCATCGGATCACAACAAACAAAGATTACATCGGATAGAACTCCAAGAAGATCAAGGAGAACATTGTATTGAAGATCAAAGAGAGAGAAGAAGCCATCTAGCTACTAGCTATGGACCCATAGGTGTGTGGTGAACTGCTCACGCATCATTGAAAGGTAGCAATGATGATGTAGAAGACCTCCATGATCGATTCCCCCTTCGGTAGAGTACCGAAAAGGCCTCCAGATGGAATCGCGGAAGAACAGAAGCTTGCGGTAGTGAAAAAAGTGTTTCAGGTGGCTCTCTACTAGTTTGGGAATATTTGTGAATTTATAGAGGTGGAATTAAGTCAAATAGAGTTGCGTGGAGCCCACGAGCTCTCCCGTAACTCTTCTGGCCTCCTCCCGAACATTTTAGTGTCCCTTCTGGTCTAGAAAAAATCATCGTAAAGTTTCATCTTGTTTGGACTTCCTTTGGTATTGATTTCTGAAAAGCCAGAAACAAGCAAAAATAGGAACTGGCACTGTGCACTAGGTTAATAGGTTAGTCCCAAAAAATGACATAAAATAGCATATAAATGCATATAAAGCATCCAAGATTGATAATATAATAGCATGAAACAATAAAAAATTATAGATACGTTGGAGACGTATCAGGTTGTAAATCCCCTTGTACTCGTTACTTGCAAGGATCAAATCTGATAGTGGGAGATATATAAATTGCAAAGCTAAAGAAAAGTAAATAAATTACAACAAGGAAAGTAGGGTATTAGCAATATTATTTAGATGGACCCAGGGGACATAGCATTCACTAGAGGCATCTCTCTCAAGAACATAGCAAACGATGGGTACACAATTACTATTGGGCAATTGATTAAATAAGCACATAGTTATGATGTTATTCATGGCATGATCAATACATAGGCATTACGTCCATGACAAGTAGACCGTTAAACTTACTGACACCTACTACTATTACTCCCCTTTGAGAGCGCTTATATGCTTGCCTCTCCACGTATTAAGTTCATGACAAACAGAGTAATGCATGAAGTAAGATGACATAATGTAGACAGAATAGGACCAACCAATATGACCAAACTCTGTAGTTTTACCCTTAGTAGCAAAATACAAATATGTGCCTCACTAATCCTCCTGTCATAGAGTGAGGACCTCACAAGATTGAACCTACCACAAAGCACCTCTCCCGCTGAAGATAAATCAATCTAGTTGGCCAAACTAAATGGATAGATTGGAGAGAAATACAAAGCTATAACAATCACATATAATAAAGTTCAGAAATAACTCAATTACTTTCAATGAATAATCTTATGATAAACCCACACCCAACAAATGCACCGCAAAAGATTACATCGAATTGATTTCTGAAGAAAACATTGTATTGAAGATAAAAGAGAGAGAGAGAAAGAGAGAGAGAGCACCATCTAGCTACTGCTATGGACCCATAGGTTTTGTGGGGAACTACTCACACATCATCATGGAGGCAACAAGGATGATGAACAAGGCCTCCGTGATAGATTCCCCCTGCCGGAGAAGGCCTCCAGATGGGATCACGAAAGAACATAGGCTTGCGGCGGCGGAAGAATTGTTTCGTGGCTTCCTATGGTGGTTTATCGATTTTAGGGAATTTATAGGCTTGGAATTAGGTCAACCGGAGTTACGAGGGGCCCACAAGCCTGGGTGCCCCCCTGGGGCACGCAAGATGAGCTTGTGGCCCTCTAGTGCATCATCTGGTTTCCCCCAAAGCTTCTAGGGTCCCTTCTGGTCCAGAAAAAATCACCGTAAAGTTTCATGGTGTTTGGACTTTGTTTGGTATGGTTTTCCATGGAACAATAAAATAGGCAAAAACAGAAACTGGCACTAGGCACTAGGTTAATAGGTTATTTTCCAAAAATAATATAAATTTGCATATAAAGCATACAATATTGATAATATAATAGCATGAAAAATAAAAAATTATAGATACGTTGGAGACGTATCAGTAGTATAGCTAGGAGCTTAAGGAGCATTTGGCGACAGAGAAGCAAATCGTGGTCGCACGCGCGGATGAGGTCGCGGTGGCTGCCATGCGTGCCGACCCCCAAATGTTGGAGGAGGACCTCACTATCGAGGCCATTGTCAATGCCTCACGCACAGACATTGCCACGCGATTGGCTGCTTTGAATGATAGTTCATTGTGTTTTCCTGAGGCCATCGCCAGTGCCTTCTACGAAGACAACTAAGGATGGCAATGGGTAGGGTATGGCCAGGGTAGAGGAATACCATACCCATACCCGTATAGTCAGTGGATACAAAATTCTACCCATACCCGTACCCATGGGTATGAAACTTTACCCATACCCATACCCGACGGGTACGCGTACACATTGGGTATCCGGCGGGTAAAACAAATAGTACACAAGTTGTTCACAATTTTACACTCATTGATAGCACATTTGACAAAAAAATCAATTATCTCAACTCAATAACAGGTAGATGAGTAAATGACCACTATCAAAATTTTGAAATCACAACATACTCTTAAGCCAATAGGAGTAGACGAGTCACATGACAAATTAATGACTAATTGATGACAACTTAACATTAGTTCACAAACGGGCAGGGTATGGGTATATCTGCGGGTACAATGCTATATCCGTACCCTACCCATGACTTAACGGATAGGGTATGGGTACTACCCATGGGTATAAAAGTGTGCCCATACTCTGCCCATGCGGGTACAGTATCCGCGGGTACTCGTACCCGTGGGTAAAATTGCCATCCTTGAAGACAACGAGGTGTTTCTCAGTGTGCCCGTGCTTAGTTACCTCAACTCCAAAGCTAGCAGGTTGGTGCACGAACTGGCTCAGGTGACTCACCACTACGAGGAGGGCACCCACGATGTGGAGGCCTCACCCTCTTCCAAGTTTAAGGAGCCCATCTTCACCGATATCTCCGACGATGAGGAGTATCTTGTATTTCTAGCTTACTTAGGACCTAGGTTCAGCTAGCTTCACAAGATAAGCATGTTCAGTTTACCTGTTGGATGTGCTGCTCCTGCCTTTCCTTAAGAAATTTAGTCAATTGTCCAATGTAATGTTACTATGCAGTCTAATCTTCTAGTATGTTCTATTTTGCAATATGGTGCTCAGTTAATGGTTTATTTTTTGTGGTGTTTAGTTAACTGTTTGGTTCAATTATGCAATGTGATGTTCAAATATTATGGGTCCAAGTTTGTATTGTTACGCATGTGAGAAATAGATCGAATTAATCTGTTGGATCAGCAATGTGTTTATTTTTCATTAACCCATTTTACTAATAGTATGCTAACTCTCACTTAACCTGATCAATATCTACCTTATATATGTTGTAGGGTAATGATGTCTACTATGCAAATTTATTCTTGTAGACTTGGTTGGGCCTCCAAGCGCAGAGTTCTGAAGGACAACAGCAAATTTCACTCAAGTGGATTTCTGACGATTTATAAATCTGTGGGAGGTGTAGGATGAACATAGTCTCTCTCAAACAACCCTGCAATCAAATACAAGCAATCTCTTGTGTGCCCAATAGACCCAATACAATGGTAAGTTGTATAGGTGCAGTAGTTCGGTGAAGAGATTGTTATACAAGTGTAGTATGGATAGTAGATATAGGTTTTCATAATCTGAACAATTAAAAACAACAAGGTAACAAGTAGCAAACAACAAGCAAAACGGTATATCAATGCTTGGAAACAAGGCCTAGGTTCATACTTTCACTAAGGCAATCTCTCAACAGTGCTGACATAATTGAATCATATGACCATCTCTCAACGTGCGGTAAAGAATCACTCCAAAGTTTCTATCGGAGAAAGTAGGATGAAAACGTATATCAACCTATGTGCCTCTGATTCCCCCAATGTCACCACGGGAATCCGCAAGTTGATTACATAAACATATATCAAGTGACTCAATACAATACCCCATTGTCACCTTGAGTATCCACATGCAAGACATACATCAAATGATCTCAGATCTAGCATATTCAATCTGATAACAATGAAACCTCAAAGAGCAAGACTCAATTCATCACGAGATAGAGAGGGAAGAACACCATATGATCCGACTATATTAACAAAGCTCATGGTACATCAAGATCATGCCCTATCAAGATCACGAGAGAGAGAGAGAGAGAGAGAGATCAAACACATAGCTACTTGTACATACCCTCGGCTCTAAAGGTGAACTACTCCCTCCTCGTCAGGAGGCCACCGGGATGATGAAGATGGCCTCTCATGATGATTTCTCCCTCCGACAGGGTGCCAAAGAAGGCCTCCAAATTATCTCGCTTCTGTACAGGGGCTTGCGGCATCAACGTGAAAGTTCTAGGTTTCTTTTTGGGGGTTTCCCAATTTACAGGATTTTTTAGCTTAGAATCACACCAATCGGAGTGATGAAGGGCCCAGATGCTGAGACGACACTCCCTACCCCCTAGAGCGAGCCATGTGAGCTTGTGGCCTCCTTGTGGGTCTTCTGATCCTGCCTCGAAGCTTCGGGGGTCTCTTATGTTCCAAAAAAACATCGTAAATTTTCATCACGTTTGGACTTCATTTGGTATGGTTTTCCTGCGAAACATAGAAATAGACAAAAAACAGGAACTCGCACTTGACCCTAAGTTAATCGGTTAGTCCATAAAAATCATTTAAAAGTGCACCAAAACCATGTAGAACTCATATAAATATGGCATGAATACTTCATAAATTGTAGATACGTTGGAGATATATCAGCATCTCCAAGCTTAATTCCTGCTCGTCCTCAAGTAGGCAAATGATAAAAGAAATAATTTATGAAGTGTGAATGCGAGCATGGTGCATAAATTTGATTAATGATAATTTCAATCACTTTTCCTACCGTCATTATATATCATAAAAATAGCTCATTTCTCATAAAACTTCTCATGATCGAGTAGCAAGTTATTCACATGCTATGGTTTAAAGAATGCACTCTCTTGAAACTTAACAACCTATGTTCATAGTCACCAAACAATTACAATTCAATTATTTTTAGAAAGGTCTAAGTAAGAGCTCCACATACTCAATTATCTTATTGTCTTGTATGATTGCTAGTACTCAAAGCATATGTTTATAACAAACAACATCCATTAGACATAGAGGAAGATAGGGGATTAATGTTTCATCTCCCAACTTACTTATCATAGAGATAACTGTCAACAATAATAATTCATTATCAAATATACTTGATTGTATATATGTGCCTGGATCTTTCCCCACCACACGATGCTTGCCAAGTGGAGAATAATTGAGGTTGGAATAAGAAGTTGACTAATAACCCACAAGTATAGGGGATCGTGACAGTCTTCGAGGGTAGTATTTCACCCAAATTTATTGATTCGATGCAAGGGGAGCCAAAGAATATTTGTAAGTATTAACAGTTGAGTCGTCAATTCAACCACACCTAGAGAACCAAATATCTGCAGCAAAGTGTTTAGTAGCACAGTAGTATGATAGTTTGATAGCAGTGGTAACAGTAGCAATAGTAATGATAATAGTAACAGTAGAAGTTTTGTATTGGTTGTAACTGCAGCAACAACAAAAGTAACTTAGCAAAGATCAATATGCGAAAAGCGTAGACATTGGATCAGTGATGGATATTTCTATTGGATGACATTCATCATATAACAGTCACAACCTAGAGTGATACACAATAGCTCCAATTCATCAATGTAATGTAGGCATGTATTCCGTATATAGTCATACATGCTTATAATAAGAACTTGCATGACATCTTTTGTCCTACCCTCCCGTGGCAGCGGGGTCCATAAGGAAACTAAGGGATATAAAGGCCTTCTTTTAATAGAGAACCGGAACAAAGCATTAATACATGGTGAATATATGAATTCCTCGAATTACAGTCATCCCCGGAGAGTATCCCAACTATTGTTACTTTGGGGTCTATGGATCATAACAATAACAAGTGCATATAACTAGTAGATAGCATCAAGAACTCAAATTTATTCGTGAAAACATAGAGGATTCAGATCTGAAATCACGGCACTCGGGCCCTAGTGACAAGCATTAAGTATAGCAAAGTCATAATAACATCAATCTCAAAACATAGTGGATGCTAGGGATCAAGCCCTAACAAATTGAGTCAATTACATGACAAATCTCATCCAACTCCATCATTGTCCAGCAAGCCTATGAAGGGATTACTCACTCTCGGTGGTGAGCATCATGAAATTTGGGATGAAGAAGGGTTGATGATGATGATGGGGATGAATCCCCCTCTTCGAAGCCCCAAACGGACTCCAGATAAGCCCTCTAGATGAAGAACAGGAGGTGGCGTTGGCTCTGTATCATAAAACGCGATGAAACTTCTTCTCTTCTTTTTTTCTCGGGAAGACAGTATTTATAGACTTGAGGTTAGGACCATTGGACACATGTGGGCCCCATAAGGTAACGGGGCGCGCCCTGGGGGGTGGCCACGCCTTGTTGCTTTGTGGGCAAATGGTGGCCCCCATTCGGTGGATATTTGCTCCAGTATTTTTTATATATTCCATAAAAATCTCCAAATAGTTTAGTCCGCTTCTGAGAACTTTTATTTCTACACAAAAAACAACACCATGGTAGTTCTGTTGAAAACAGTGTCATCTAAGTTAGTTTCATTCAAATCATGCAAATTAGAGTCCAAAACAAGAGAAAAGTGTTTGGAAAAGTAGATACGATGGAGACATATCATTGACTCAACATGAAAAGTAAATAGATATTCCCTTCGCAGAGGGAAGCAGGGTTTTGCTTATTTGCGAGAGCTCGCTGCTTAAAATAGTGAAATTTTCATTTGAGAGGTGTACTATTCATGTCAATGGCATAACGAAAAAGTTTTCAATATCTTCCATGCTAAACACAATAATGGTGGTTCCCATGCTTTTACACTCCCCTTCCACCATACCAACAAAAACCATGGCTAGCCGAATTCACGAGTGGCTGCCAACTTTCAACTTCCCAGGGGGAGTATTTCCAAAAATAATTCAGGATTGGGCATCCTTTTTACCAGCCTCCCTCAAATTTGACAAGTGAAAAAAATCTTGTCGACGAGTAAAATACAGTTAGCATGGAAGATATTGACTACCCCCATTGCTCCATGAGTGGTGCGGGCACACAAAACAGATGTTTATTTGAATGTTTAAGAGATGGCATAAGAAAATTTACTTGGAATGGTAGTGAGATACCACCTATAGGTAGGTATGGTGGATACTCATGGAAGAAACTTGGCTCAAGGGTATTTGGATGCATAAGTAGTATCTCTACTTAGTACGGAAATTTTGGCTAGCAAAGATTATAAACAAGCACCACATGTTGGAGGATCTATAACAATATAAATTCTATGCAAATATACCCAAACATAACTCATTATGTTGTCTTCCTTGTCCAACTTCAACTTATTTGATAAAGTTTGAAAATAATTAATGGGTATTCACAATCATAAAAGATGTCCAAGATAATATATTTTTATGTGAAATTTCTCCTCCTTATACTAATCTTTCATGAATTGCCTGTATGAACAATATTGTGATTGCCAAATTTCAATAGATTTTACTTTCTAAACCCAATGTGAAACTATTACTAAGCATATGGAACATGTATAATTTCATATTTATGGTATTCAATTGATTCAACAATTTGCTCCTAGGATATAAGTGAAGCACAAGAGTGAATGAAAAACTACTCCAAAAGAGATAAGTGAAGAACAAAGAGTAGTTAATCAGTTAAGTAGCTATGTAAAGACTCTCCATGAAAATTTCAGATCCAAGGATTATATTAACACCAAACAAAACAAAAATAAAGGGACACTCCAAGAATAGCACATATCATGTGAACACATGAAAACTTAGGCTCTACCGAGACTAACCGATAATTGTTGATGATGAGAGGTGGGATGCCTGCCGGGGCATCCCCAAGCTTACATGCTTGAGACTTCTTGGAATACTAACTTGGGGAGCCTTGGGCATCCCCAAGCTTGAGCTCTTGTGTCTCCTTAATTCCTCTCATATCATTGTTTTCCCTAAGTCCTAAAAACTTCATGAACACAAAACTTAACAAGAACTCGTGAGATAAGTTAGTATAAATAAATTCATAACCTTGACATTCTCTACTGTAGTGAATTACTAAAATTATAATTAAAAAATGCATACTAAATGTCTCTTCATATTTAATACTTTTATCTATTAATAGAAACATTAAACAAGAAAACATATGCAAAAAATGCAAATATAACGTTAATCTGCCTAAACAGAACAATCTGTACGGGATGAAAAAAAATTATACTCATGCAACTCCAAAAATTCAGAAAATTTACCACGTGACTGAGAACTCATGCATGCTTACTATGTAAAAATTGCAAGATTTAATCATGTTCTAAATATTCAGGAATATTCAGGACATAACAGAAAACTTTCTCTTTTCAAACAGCAACTCATATACCTGCAAACTACGCATGGTAAAGGCTATACTTGACACTTTTTTATTCAAATAGAAAGCATGATTATGAATAGTAGCAAGAAAATCCTGAATAAAATTAAATTACGGTCCAAGAAAAACTCATATTATCTCCAAGTAAGGTATACTGATAATGTTGAAGACAAAAGAGGGGATGCCATCTGGGGCATCCTCAAGCTTAGACGCTTGAGTCTTACTTGAATATTACCTTGGGGAGCCTTGGGAATCCCCAAGCTTAGGGTCTTGCCGCTCCTTATTCTACTCATATCGTTATCTCACCCAAAACTTGAAAACTTCAATCACATAAAACTTAATGGAACTTCGTGAGATAGGTTAGTATGATAAAGAATAAATCATTCACTTTGGTACTATATATACAAGATTCATAATTGTTCTAACATAATTCCTACTGCATTCTATCATTTCCACAATATCACTCAATATAAGCCATGGAAACACTAAAACATGCAAACTATTTATTGAAAACAGAATCTGTCAAAAACAGAACATCATGTAATGATCTAATTTTTTTGTAATACTTATGCAACTATTAAAATTCTGAAAAATTAGGATAATGTAAAAAATTCTATCCCAATACTGTGTAAAAACTTTAGCAATTGATCACATTGCAGTAAAGAATAAAGATTCTAACACTGAACACAAAAGTTTCTATTTCTGCACAGCATCAATTCAACAATCATCCAAATCACCCTAAAGGCTTTACTTGGCACTTTATTGAAATAAAAGAAACAAAACATGATTACTATAGTATCTTAATCATGTGAACACACAAAAACAGTATGGGTAAATGTTGGGTTGTCTCCCAACAAGCGCTTTTCTTTAATGCCTTTTTAGCTAGGCATAATGATTTTGATGTTGCTCACATGAAAGTAAGGAATTGTAACATATAAGAGAGCATTATGAATCGTATATCAAACACATTTAAGCCTAACTGATTTCCTATGCATAGGGATTTTGTAATCAAACAATTTATTGGACCAAGAATCTACTAGCATAGGAAGGCAAAGCAGGTGTAACTTCAAAACTTTCAACATAAAGACAGAGGAAACTTGATGTTGTTGAAATATATATAAGCATATCTTCTGCTCCCATAATAATTTTCAGTAGCATCATGAAGAAATTCAATAATATAACAATCACATAAAGCATTCTTTTCATGATCCATAAGGATTGAAATTTTATTACTCTCCACATAAGCGAATTTATTCTCATCAATAGTAGTGCGAGAAAATTCAATGAAATAACTATCATATGAAACTTGATTGACATAATCAATTGGAGCATTAAAATCATGATGACAAGTTTCATGGTTATCATTACTCTTTATAGCATACATGTCATCACAATAATCATCATAGATAGCAACTTTGTTGTCATAATCAATTGAAACCTCTTCAAAAATAGTGGAATCATCATTAAATAAAGTCATGACCTCTCCAAATCTACTTTCATATTATTACAATAAGATTCAACACCCTTCAAAATAGTGGGATCATTACTACATAAAGTTGACACTCTTCCAAACTCACTTTCATCATTGTAATCATCATAAATAGGAGGCGTGTTTTCATTATAGCAAATTTTATCATCAAAAGTAGGGAGACTAAAAATATCATATTCAACAAACATAGCATCCCCATGCTTATTGCTTTGCATATCACTAGCATCATGGATATTCAAAGAATTCATACTAGCAAAATTGCAATCATGCTTGACATTCACACCAAATATTGTGTTAAATTCATCTTTTAACACTTCATAGCAGTTATCGAAATCCATATTTTCAAGAAAACCCTTATAAAGATAAGAAATTTGGCACAACTTCACTTCCATTTTTTTGTAGTTTTCTTTTATAAGCCAAACTAATGAAATAAACAAGAAACTAAAATATTTAGTTGCAAGATCTAAATATATAGCTTCAAGCACTCACCTTCCCGGGAACAACGCCAGAAATAGCTTGATGTCTACTGCGCAACGTTATTCTTGTAGACTAGGTTGGACCTCCAGCATAGAGTATTGTAGGACAGCAGCAAATTTCCCTCAAGTGGATGATCTAAGGTTTATCAATCCATGGTAGGTGTAGGATGAAGATGGTCTCTCTCGAACAACCCTGCAATCAAATACAAGCAATCTCTTGTGTCCCCAACACACCCAATAAAATGGTAAATTTTATAGGTGCACTAGTTCGGCGAAGAGATTGTGGTACAAGTGTAGTATGGATAGTAGATATAGATTTCTATAATCTGAACAACTAAAAACATCAAGGTAACAAGTAGCAAACAACGAGCAAAACGGTATATCAATGCTTAGAAACAAGGCCTAGGGTTCATACTTTCACTAGTGCAATCTCTCAAGAGTGCTAACATAATTGAATGATATAACAATCCCTCAACGTGCGACAAAGAATCACTCCAAAGTTCCTATCAGAGAAAGTAGGACAAAAACATGCATCAACCTATGTGCCTAGATTACCCCAATGTTACCATAGGAATCCACAAGTTGATTACCAAAACATATATCAAGTGACTCAATAGAATACCCAATTTACACCACAGGTAATCACATGCAAGTCATACATCAAGTGATCTCAAATCCGTCATATTCAATAGAAATGAAACCTCGAAGAGAAAGACTCAATTCATCACAAGAAAGATAGAGAGGGAGGAACACCAAATGATCTATCAAAGCTCATGCTACATCAAGATCGTGCCTGATATGTCTCCAACGTATCTATAATTTTTGATTCTTCCACGCTATTATAGTACCAATCTTGGTTGTTTTATATACAATTATATATCATTTTTTGTGACTACCCTATTAACTTAGTGCCAAGTGCTAGTTGTTTTTTTTCCTTGTTTTTGGTTTTCCAGAAATCAGTACCAAACGAAGTCCAAATGCCACAAAACTTTTTGATGATTTTTTTCTGGACAAAAGAGACCATGGAAGCTTCAGGAGAGGGCCAAAAGATGAAGAAGTATCCCACAAGGCACCAGGGCATGCCCTGGTGGCTTGTGGGCCCATGTTCAGCTATTTGACCTAATTCCGTCTCTATAAATTCTCTCAAATCAGGAAACCAATAGAGAGCCACCCAAAATACTTTTTCCGCCATCGCAAGCTTCTATTCTCGAGAGATCCCATCTGGGGCCTTTTCTGGCACTCTACCGGAGGGGGAATCAACCATCGAGGGGTTCTACATCAACCTTGCTGCCTCTCAGATGATGTGTGAGTAGTTTACCACAGACCTACGGGTCCATAGTTAGAATCTAGGTGGCTTCTTCTCTCTCTTTTTGATCTTCAATACATGTTCTCCTTGATGTTCTTGGAGATCTATTTGATGTAATCACTTTTTGTGGTGTGCTTGTTGGGATCTGATGAATTGTGAGTTTATGATCAGATTATCTATGAATATTATTTGAGTCTTCACTGAACTCTTTTATGCATGATTATTATAGCTTTGTATTTCTCTCTGATATATTGATTTTGTTTGGCCAACTAGAGTGATTTTTCTTGCAATGGGAGAGGTGCTTTGTGATGGCTCCTATCTTACTGTACTCAATCCCAGTAGCAGAAAGGGACATGACACGTATTTGTATCATTGCCATTAAGGATAAAAATATGGGGTTTATTCATATTAATTGAGTTTACTTTGTCTACATCATGTCATCTTGCTTAAGCCGTTTCTCCGTTCTTTATGAACTTAATACTCTAGATGCATGCTGGATAGCGGTCGATGTGTGGAGTAATAGTAGTAGATGTAGGCAGGAGTCGGTCTACTTGTCTCGGACGTTATACCTATATACATGATCATTGCCTTAGATATTGTCATGATTATTCACTTTTCTATCAATTTCCCAATAGTAATTTGTTTACCCACCGTATGCTATTTTTGAGAGAGAAGCCTTTAGTGAAAACTATGGCCCCTGGGTCTATCTAAATCATATATAATAATCCAAAAATATATTTTTGCACTTTTATTTATGTTATTTTATTTTGTGTTTTTATTTATCTATCTATCACTATGAGATTTGATCCTTGCAATTAACCGCCAAGGGATTGACAACCCCTTGTTTGCGTTGGGTGCAAGTATTTGTTATTGTGTGTGTAGGTGCTGCTAACGAGTTGTTGTGTGATTCTCCTATTTGATTGATAACCTTGGTTTCTGACCAAGGGAAATACTTATCTCTGTACTGCATCATCCCCTCCTCTTCGAGGAAATCCCAACGCAGCTCACAAGTAGCAGGAAGAATTTATGGCGCCGTTGCTGGGGAGACATCATCAACATTTATCAAGTACCTACGCATAAATTTTCATCTCCTTGCATTTACTTTATTTGCCATTTGCATCTCGTTTTCATCTCCCCCACTTCTTAAAAAAGGTTTTCACAAAAATATAAAAATATTTTCTGTTTGCCTTTTTCTCGTTCGCTTGTTTTCTTGCCTTTTCATTATGTCTAGCATAACTATCCCTCCCTTGTCACCGGATTTTGAAGTTCTCTACTTCAAGCAGAAACAAGGAAATTTTTTGAAAGATGATTGGTATAGGTTGATGGAATCCTATCGTGTTTGCATTGTCAAAGGGGATGTAAAAATTTTGCTTCGCTATTTTTATATAGGATTAACCTTGCCCCGTAGAGAACTCTTGGATTTTTGCCGCAAAGGGGAATTTTATTGAAAATGATGCTAATACTGCTTATGAAATAATAGAGGGTATATTGGGGATTCCACCACCACAAGAAGGATTTGTTTTTACTCAAGAGGGGGTTCAAATACTAGACAAATTGGGTGATATGCAGAAAATTTTGGTTGAGTTGCAAAATTCTAATGAACCTCTCAAAAATATTAGTGGAAACCTCAATCACAAGAACACTTTGATTACCCTTTGCAATAAGTGGTTGGACATTTTAGATATTAAAATTGCTTCATTTTCAAAGAATAATGGGAAGCGTAAAGAACCTCTTGGGTTTGAGAAAACTCCTACAAAGATCATCAAAACTAAAGATGACAACACTTGAAACTATGCATTACGCCAAGCTAGGGGCGTAAACAATAGCGCTAGTTGGGAGGCAACCCAATAGTTATCTTTAATTTTCTTGTTCTTTTTTTGTTTTTAAGTGCTCACACAATTATGCTACAGTTATGGTTGTGTTTTTGTGTTTTAATTAGTGTTTGTTCCAAGCAAATCCTTTGGGATGATTTGGATGATAGTTGATTTGATTCTGTGAAAAAACAGAAACTATTGCACCCAGTACTGGAATCCTCTAAATTTACTTGAACGTGGAAACATTCTGAATTTTTTACACATGATTGATATACAAATTTCCCACATTGTCCTAATTTTTCAGAATTTTTGGAGTTACAGAAGTATAGTCAATATTCAGATTTCTACAGACTGTTCTGTTTTTGACAGATTCTGTTTTTATGCATTGTTTTGCTTGTTTTGATGAAACTATGGATTGTATCGGGGGGTATAAGCCATGGAGAAGTTATAATACAATAGGTATAATGCCATAATAAAATATGAATGGGTTTACAACAATACTTAAAGTTTGTGATTTGGTTATTATACTAATGGATCTCACGAAGGTTTTGTTGAGTTTTGTGTGCTAAAGTTTTCAAGTTTTGAGTGAGACCATGATGGCTGAAGGAATAAGGAGTGGAAAGAGCCTAATCTTAGGGTATGGATCTCACGAAGGTTTTGTTGAGTTTTGTGTGCTAAAGTTTTCAAGTTTTGAGTGAGACCACGATGGCTGAAGGAATAAGGAGTGGAAAGACCCTAAGCTTAGGGATGCCAAGGCACCCCAAGGTAATATTCAAGGACTCCCAAGCATCTAAGCTTGGGGATGCCCCGAAAGGCATCCCCTCTTTCTTCTACCAACCATCGGTAACATTACTCGGGGCTATATTTTTATTCATCACATGATATGAGTTTTGCTTGGAGCGTCGTGTATTATATGAGTCTATGATTTGTTTGCTTTTTAGTTTGTCACAATCATCTTTGCTGGACACACCTATTTGAGAGGGACACACATTTATCGTGATTTGTTAGAATGCTCTATGTGCTTCACTTATATTTTTTGAGCTAGGCAGTTGCTCTAATACTTCATTTATATCTTTTTTAGCACGGCACTGATTTTATTTTGAAGAAATACATGCACTCTCATGCTTCACTTATATTATTTTGAGAGTTGATAGTAGTGATGGTAATATGCACAATATACGAATTTGGTCCTAATGTGATGGATATTCAAAAAGGATATAATAAAAAGTTTCATGTAGATCACCGAATATGATAAGTTTGATTCCTTGCAATAGTTTTGTGATATGAAGGTGATAATAGGTGAGTTATGCTAGTGAGTAATTGTGGTTTAGTAAGAATATTGGTGTTAAGGTTTGTGATTCCCTATGCATGCACGTAAAGTCAATAGTTATGCAATGACGTTACATCCTACTTATGGTGCATTATTCAGTGTTAGTTATGTTCAATGCATGTTTATGACCATTTTCATTTTTCAGTTGGTCGCTTCTCAACCTATTTTCTAGCCTCCATTTGTACTAAGCAGGAATGCTTCTTGTGCATCCAATTCCTTAAACCTAAAGTTGTGCCATATGAGTCCACCTTACCTACCTATATGCGGTATTTACATGCCGTTCTATAAATTTGCATGTGCCAACTCTAATTATTCAAAATAATTTTCCGTTTTGTGTGCCTGTACCACTCATGAAGCGGCAGGGGGTGGCCAATATCTTTCATGCTAGGCGGGTTATTCTCACAATGAGTGTTTATTCACCTCTCATTGCACGAGAAAGTGACAGGTAATAGGGATGCCCAGGCCCATAATGAATTAAAAAAATCCTTGGAAAGTCTTTGGTATGGAGGGCACCCATGGATACGGCTCGCCATGGATTGTGAAAGAATGATGGAAAGGAAATGAACTTTATTTTCTGTTTGGGGACCGCCTATAATGTGTCTAGCATGGAAGATGTTGGGAACTCTCGGTCGTGACGTTGATAGGAAAAGCATGCCTCTCAAAATAATTGTATCTCTCTATTTTAAACTGTGAGCTCTAGCACCTCTGTAAATCTCTTCTTCCCTCAGCGAAGGGCCTATCTATTTTACTTTTATGCAATTTTTATTTTTATACCCAGTCTTTACCTTCTCTTATAAGCACCAACTTGGGAGCACTACTGTCATACTTGTGCATTGGATGTTGTTAATATTGAGTGTGTTTCATGATTGGATCAATTATTGAGCATGATGGGCTAGGGATAACTTTCTTTAGCATTGATATCTTGAAAGACATGATTATTTGTTGGTATGATTGACTATTTATATCTTTATGTCAAATTATAGAGTATTGCTTTGAATCATTCGGATCTCAATATTCATGCCACAAAAGAAAGATTACATGATGAATATGATAGGTAACATTCCACATCAAAAAAATTGATTTTATCATTTCCCTACTCGAGGACGAGCAGGAATTAAGCTTGGGGATGCTTGATATGTCTCCAACATATCTATAATTTTTTATTGTTCCATGCTATTATAGTATCAATCTTGGATGTTTTATATGCAATTATATATCATTTTTTGGGACTAATCTATTAACTTAGTGCCAAGTGCCAGTTGTTGTTTTTGCCTGTTTTTTGTTTTCCAGAATATCATTACCAAACAAAGTCCAAATGCCACAAAACTTTTTGACAATTTTTTATGGACAAAAGAGACCCTGGAAGCTTCGGGAGATGGCCAGAAGATGAAGGAGTAGCCCACAAGGCACCAGGGCGCGCCTAGGGGGTAGGCGCGCCCTGGTGGCTTATGGGGCCCATGTTCAGCTATTTGACCTAATTCCCCTCTATAAATTCTCTAAAATACAAAACCAACAAAGAGCCACCCAAAATACTTTTTCTGCTGCAACAAGCTTCTGTTCTCGAGAGATCCCAACTGGGGCCTTTTCTGGCACGCTGCCGGAGGGGGAATCGACCATGGAGGGGTTCTACATCAACCTTGCTGCCCCTCTGATGATGTGTGAGTAGTTTACCACAGACCTACGGATCCATAGTTAGTAGCTAGAGGGCTTCTTCTCTCTCTTTGATCTTCAATACAATGTTCTCCTTGATGTTCTTGGAGATCTATTTGATGTAATCACTTTTTGCGGTGTGTTTGTTGGGATCCGATGAATTGTGAGTTTATGATCAGATTATCTATGAATATTATTTGAGTCTTCTATGAACTCTTTTATGCATGATTATTATATCTTTGTATTTCTCTCCGATCTATTGATTTGGTTTGGCCAACTGGATTGATTTTTCTTGCAATGGGAGAGGTGCTTTACGATGGGTTCGATCTTACGGTGCTTAATCCCAGTGACAGAAAGGGCATGACACGTATTTGTATCATTGCCATTAAGGATAAAAATATGGGGTTTATTCATATTAATTGAGTTTACTTTGTCTACATCATCTCATCTTGCTTAAGGCGTTACTCCATTCTTTATGAACTTAACTTAATACTCTAGATGCATGCTGGATAGCGATCGATGTGTGGAGTAATAGTAGTAGATGCAGGCAGGAGTCAGTCTACTTGTCTCAGATGTGATGCCTATATACATGATCATTGCCTTAGATATCGTCATGATTATTCGCTTTTCTATCAATAGCCCAACGGTAAAAAAATTACCCACTGTATGCTATTTTCAAGAAAGAAGCCTCTAGTGAAAACTATGGCCCCCGGGTCTATCTAAATCATACATAAAAATCCAAAAATATATTGCTGCACTTTTATTTATGTTATTTTATTTTGTGTTTTTATTTATCTATATATCACTATGATATTTGATCCTTGCAATTAACCGCCAAGGGATTGACAACCCCTTGTTTGCGTTGGGTGCAAGTATTTGTTATTTTGTGTGTAGGTTTTGCTAACCAAGGGAAATACTTATCTCTATTGTACTACATCATCCCCTCATGTTCGGGGAAATCCCAACATAGCTCACAAGTAGCTGTGCCCTATCAAGATCACGAGAGAGAGATATATCAAACATATAACTACTGGTACATACCCCCAGCCCCAAGGGTGAACTACTCCCTCCTCATCATGGAGGCCGCCGAGATGATGAAGCTGGACAGGGTTCCAACGAAGGCTTGCAGATGAGATCGCTTCAGTACAGAGGCTTGCGATTGCGGAGTGAAAAGTTCTAGGTCTCTTTCTAGCGGTTTCTCAATTTATATGATTTTTCAGCATTGGAATCACACCAATCAGAGTTACAAGGGGCCCAAAAGCTCAGATGACACTCCCTACCCCCTAGGGCGCGCCATGCTATCTCGTGGCCTCCTTGTGGGTCTTCTTGTCCTTTCTCAAAACTTGGGGGGTCTCTTATGTTCCAAAAAAGTCATCGTAAATTTGTATCGTGTTTGGACTTCGTTTGGAATGGTTTTTCTGCGAAACATAGAAATAGCCAAAAAAAATAGGAACTGGCACTGGGCACTAAGTTAATCGGTTAGTCCATAAAAAAATCATATAAAAGTGCACCAAAACCATGTAGAACTCATAAAAATAAGGCATGAATACTTCATAAATTATAGATACATTGGAGACCTATGAGGTAACAATGGGAGGCACTATACATGAATGGTCCTTTGGCTATAGCACATTATTGTGCAATTGCAGGAACCATTCTAATATTTAGGATTTTAATAATTTGGTCTTGCACATGTACGTCCTGCTGTCACAAGTTTAGACCCACTATTCGACCCATTTTTAGTAAATTGTGCAAATGAGATGTCCTTGAATATCAGTCAAATCAAGAAACTCAGAAACATTGTTAGAATAAAGAAACTAGTGACGAAAAACAACAAGATCTTTGTCTGCACAATGAAGAAGACATCAGTCAACTATAGGATGGTACTAACTCTTTTACCCTTTTTTTCCTTTGCGCCATTTCAAAATTTAAAAAAATATTTATGGATATTCAGTCCTTTCCAAAGCAGTTCACCAATGATTACCTCTCAAACCACCTGTATGGTAGGTATTCATACAACACTGATGTCTACAACACAACTTTATTCTTGTAGAGTCGGTTGGGCCTCCAAGCGTAGAGTTTTTTAGGACAACATCAAATTTCCCTCAAAGTGGATGACCTAAGGTTTATCGATCTGTGGGAGGTGTAGGATGAAAATGTGAAAGTGCAACTAATCCCTGGGTGGTTTTGGTAGTTCATAACAACATATCCCTCATTGAACTGATGTCCATTCAAGATAAATATTTCAGGATGTTCAATGATTGGCATGGCATGGACTAGAGATGTGGACCCCTCAAAATGCTAAGGACAAGGATTGGCAAAAGCTCAAGACTCTACATTTTTTGTTTAAGTGATCCAAGATCACATTGAGTCCATAGGAAAGCCAATACTATTAAAAGGGGATGAGGTGTTGCTTAATGATCCACTTGCTCAAGTTCTTAGTGATATTGCTCCAAAACCCTCAGCCACTTTCTCTATCCAAATATGTCCAAACCCTAATTCCCAACTTGGCGCCACCAATATTTCTCATCCGGAGCCATCGAGTTCATCTGGACTTAGCGACTGCCAGAACCCTAATAATTCGGTTCCATCAATTTGGATCTCGGTCCCACCGAGATGGCCTTGCCAACTCTCTGTTGCTTGTTGCAATTATTTTGGTCCCACCAAGATGTTGCAATCGGTCCCACTGAGATGATGCGATCAGCACCATCGAAATGAGGTTTTCCCTAAGCCCTAGCACATCGTTCCCACCGAGTTGTTACAATCGGTCCCACCGAGATTCCAAACGTTCATATTTTTAAATAGATCGGTGCCACCGAGTTTTCTAATCGGTGCCACCGAGATGGGTCAAAAGTGTGTAACGGTTGGATTTTGTGTGGAGGCTATATATAGCCCTCCACCCCCTCTTCCTCATACAAGAGAGAGCCACCAAAACATGCCTACACTTCCACTATTCATTTTCTAAGAGAGAACCACCTACTCATGTGTTGAGATCAAGAGATTCCATTCCTACCATTTGAACCTTGATTTCTAGCCTTCCCCAAGTTCTTTTCCACTCAAATCCCTCTTCCACCATAGCCAAATCTGTGAGAGAGAGTTGAGTGTTGGGGAGACTATCATTTGAAGCACAAGAGCAAGGAGTTCATCATCAACACACCATCTATTACCTTTGGAGAGTGGTGTCTCCTAGATTGGTTAGGTGTCTCTTGGGAGGCTCCGACATGATGTGGAGTTGAACCAAGAAGTTTGTAAGGGCAAGGAGATCACCTACTTCGTGAAGATCTACCTGAGTGAGGCAAGTCCTTCATGGGTGATGGCCATGGCGGGATAGACAAGGTTGCTTCTTCATGGACCCTTCATGGGTGGAGCCCTCCATGGACTCGCGCAGCCGTTACCCTTCATGGGTTGAAGTCTCCATCAATGTGGACGTATGATAGCACCACCTATCGGAACCATGCCAAAAATCTTCGTGTCTCCATTGTGTTTTCCTTCTCCAAACCCTTCACTTTACCTTCATATGCAATGTTTTTACATTCCGCTGCTATACTCTTAGAATTGCATGTGTAGGTTGATTGCTTGACTTGTCATAATTGCTAAAATCTGCCCACAACTAAAATTGGGAAATGGAAAGTTTTTTATTTGGTCAAGTAGTCTAATCACCCCCTCTAGACATACTTTTGATCCTACAAGTGGTATCGGAAGTTTGGTCTCTGTAAGCCTTGATTTCCATTGCTTTGGGATCATAGCCTTGTTTTCACAACCTAGGAGAGTATGGTGTCTAGTGAGGGTAACTATCACCGTACAGGTCCTTATTTTGATGGTACAAATTTTGATAGTTGGAAGCATAAGATGAAAATGCATATTCTTGGTTGTAAACCCGTTGTTTGGGATGTTGTTCGTATTGGTTTGCAAGGTGAATTCTTTGAGGATGGTAGAGAACCGGATCGTGAAGCGACCGCGGAAGAATTGAAGATGTTGCAATACAATGCTCAAGCTTGTGATATTCTCTTCAATGGATTGTGCCCCGAAGAATTCAACAAAATCAGCCGCCTTGAGAATGCAAAGGAAATTTGGGATACTTTGGTTGATATGCACAAAGGTACCAAGTCCATCAAGGAATCCAAGTTGGATGTTCTTCAAAGTCAACTTGACAAGTTCAAGATGAAGGATGGTGAAGGAGTCGCCAAAATGTACTCTAGGCTTGCTCTCATCACAAATGAGATTGCCGGCTTAGGAAGTGAAGAGATGATAGACAAATTCATCATCAAGAAGATCCTTAGAGCTTTGGATGGCAAATATGATACCGTGTGCACATTGATCCAAATGATTCCCAATTACAAAGATCTCAAGCCCATGGAAGTCATTGGTAGAATTATTGCCCATGAGATGTCACTCAAGGATAAAGAAGAGCTCCACAACAAGTCAAGTGGTGCATACAAAGCTTCAAGTGATGCTCCTACAACATCAAATGACAAGCAAGTCTCAATGAAGAATTGAGCTTAATGGTGAAAAACTTCAAAAAGTTCTACAAGAGTAGAAGCAAAGAGAGAAGCTCCAAGTCAAGGTCCTACAATGATAAAATATCTTCTAGTCGTGATCGTAATTGTTACAATTGTGGAAGAACCGGACGCTACTCCAGTGAGTGTACGGCTCCCTACAAGAAAAGAGAAGACTCACCAAAAAGGAGCAGTAGAAGAGATGAATCACCTCCAAGAGAGAGAAGGAGTAGAGATGATCATTATGAACAAAGACCCTCTCAAAGAAGCAAGGATTCAGAAAGGAAAGACAAGTCATCAAAAAGCTACACAAGATGAAGACATCAAGCTCATGTTGTGAATGGGTTTCCGGCTCCGACTCCGACAACTACTCCGGGAGAAGCTATCACTCCGACTCCGAATATACTCAAGATGAAGGTGTTGCTGGTCTCTCTCTAGTATCATCCAACTCCCATGACATATTTGATTCACCAAATGAAGGAATTGGAAGATGCTTCATGGCTAAAGGCCCCAAGGTATCACACCCCGAGTATCTTAATTTCAATAGTGATGAAGATGATTTGCTAGGTGATGATGATTTACTTGTTGACAAAACTAGTGATGAAAACTATAATGAACTTGCTAGTAATCATGCTAATCAAGATGAAACGGATGACAATGATAAGAAGGAGATTGAGCATCTAAGTAAAGAACAAAACACTCTTAAGTTAGCTCATGAATCAACTCAAGAGGATCATAGAGAGCTCCTAAGAACTCATGAGAAGCTACGCTTCAAGAAGCTAAATCTAGAGCAAGAGCATGAGTTTCTAAAAGCTATCAATGATGATCTCCGAAAGAAGAGTTCTTCTTATATTGCCAAATGTCTCCTCTTGTCTACTTACATGCAACAAGTTAAACCTAGTAACAAGAGCAAAAAGATTCTTCTTCTAGTAGTGACAATAACCATGCTAAATCAAATTTTGTTGCTTCTAGTAATTCTCTTGATTCCACTAATGATTCTCTTAGACAAATTACAGTTGAGCAAGAAAATAGCTTATTGAAGGGAATTATAGATAAAGGTGTTTATAAGAGTCTTGCCGGGAGTAAGAAATTTGTGGAAATTGTATGCAAGCAAGGAAGACACCGGAAGAATCAAGATGTTGGTTTTGAACGAAAGTTCAATGCCAAAAGACTTGAATGGGAACAAGATCAATACCCCAAGACAAAGTTTGTTCCTCAATAAGAGAAGTATGACCCCACTTCTTTTCAGGGAACACAAGCTCAATATGATCTTCCACCACAAGACCACAAGCTAAAAGGCAAGGACAAGCTTCACGAAGATATTGACTCATTTGAAGAAGCTCCTAAGGCCATGGTCAAGTGGGTTCCCAAGACTACGTCAAGCTCTACTTCATCAAGTTCAACTACAACTCCAAGGATTCCCATCAAGTTGATGCGGGTCCCAAAGAAGAAGAACTAGAGTGTTCTTGAGGGTGACTCTGCCAACATACTTCACTCATATTCATTTTGGCAAGGACTTGTGCAACGAACTTTCACATCTTGCACCTAGTTCATGGAGTCACAAGCCCTCTTGTTGGTAAGCCAAGGGATAAGGTAACCTAATGCTTTCATGGACATCGTCGTATGTGCAATTCACTCTATGTCTATGGATATCCTTGTATGTTCCTTGTGGGACTTTCCCATGTAGGTATTGAAAGTGCAAAATTCCAAAGGACTACTCCGAACTCTTGATGATCTACATCAACATTGAGCATCCACATTTTCACTATCTACAAGAAGTCATCATCGACAAAACCCAAGGTTAGTGCATCCCTCTTTGGGGGGATATCACATCTAGGGGGAGATTTGCTCGAAAAATTTAGCTAAAGCAACTCTAATGGTGTGAACACATTAATGCTATATGTAAAAGTGGCAATGTCGGTGTCAAAACCGGTAGATCTCGGGTAGGGGGTCCCAATCTATGTGTCTGAGGATCGATGGTAACAAGGGACAATGGGAACACGATGTTTACCTAGGTTCGGGCCCTCTTTAAGGAGGTAAAACCCTACGTCCTGCTTGATTGTATTTGAAGAGTATTGGGGTTACAAGAGTTGATCTACCTCGAGATCGTTATGGCTAGACCCTAGCTGTCTAGCCTATGATTATTCTGATAGCCTCTATAGACTAAACCCTCTAGTTTATATACACACCGGAGGGGCCTAGGGTTGTACAGAGTCGGTTTGCAGAAGAAGGAAATAGTACATCCGGAAACCAAACTTGCCGTCCATGCATATAGGAGTCCTACCCGGACACGTGGGATAGTCTTCTGTTTTATCTTCACGGCCCATTAGTCTGGCCCATATCGAATAGATCGGACACCCGAGGACCCCCTAATCCAGGACTCCCTCAATAGCCCCTGAACCAGTCTTCGATGATGATGAGTTCGACACGCGGATTATCTTCGGCATTGCAAGGCGGGTTCCTTCTCCCGAATATTTTAAGTTAGCTTCATGCATAAAGAAACTGTATCCGGCTTTGCATAATCAATGCAACCCCTAGCCACGAAGGCAAGATGTCAAAATAGGAACAGTGTGTTTTACTGACAACTTTTTCGGCAAAGCGTCACACTTGACTTTTTAACATTTCGAACCGTTTTCAAGCCTCCCGTTTCGCGTTTCGAGGTCTAGCCTTCATTGGCATGTCTCGTCAAAACAGAGATCATGCCCGCCCATTACGGGATTCTCATCTATATGGTTTGGGTAATCCAACCGCACCTTACGCATGATTTCGTCGGGAACAGGCGAGGTTTATGGCTTAAGAGGGGGACGTTTGGTATTTTCACCATCTATAAAAGGGTAAAAACCTCTCCTTTTTCTTTACGCCTTCCTCAAGCTTCTGTCTCCCAATCTCCAAGCTCCAGCCCATAGCTCCAATCTTCTCCACTGCTGCCACCCACCCCAGCAATGGCCAGGTCCGGCTCCAAGGGCAAGTGGGAGGCCTCCACCGTCACTGAAAAGGACGTCAAGGATCTTCGGAGCGCGGGCTATTTGTCAGCGGATATCGCGCATAGGATCCCTGACAAAGATCAGGTTATTCCTACTCCGGAGCCCGGTGAGAGGGTCGTCTTCATTCCCCATTTCCTCTGGGGGCTAGGGTTTCCCCTCCACCCCTTCGTCCAGGGTCTTATGTTCTACTATAGGCTAGATTTCCATGATCTAGCCCCAAATTCCTTCCTTCACATATCGGTGTTTATCGTCGTGTGTGAGGCTCTTCTCCGCATCCCCCCACACTTCGGCCTATGGCTGAAGGTCTTCAATCTGAAGCCAAAGGTGGTCGATGGACAGCATGCGGACTGTGGTGGGGCTATGGTAAGCAAGCTCCCCAACACCGTCTGGTCCAAAGGGGCTTTCGTAGAGATGGTCAAGGAGTGGCAGCAGGAGTGGTTCTACATCACCGAACCCCGCGATGCCAACTGGGCGGCCACGCCTGACTTCAGATCCGGACCCCCCATGAGACTCACCTCATGGACCGCCAAGGGTCTTGATTGGGGGTCCAAACCGGAGGTGAAGGTGCTCCAAAAATGCATCTCCGACATGTTGGGTGAGAACACTGGTCTCACAAACATGATTCAAGTGATGCTTTTCCGCCGCATCCTTCCTTGCCAGCTCCAGGCCTCCCCCATGTGGGAGTTCGATCCGGAGAAGCCACGGACCCTGAAGCGCTTCTTCGGCACCACGCACGAAGATATATGGAAGCAGCTCTTCAAGGCTTAGAAAAAGTGGCCAAAGAAGTATGAAGACACCGGGCTTGACATCGAGAACCCAGCCACGGCGGTAAGCATAGTCTTTTCGAGGACCTATCCGATCAATATTTCAGATATGGTAGAAATTATATTGCCTGATTTTCTTTACAGGCCTGGACAGCAAAGGCAGAGCGGATCAACTGTCAGGCACCGCTGCCTGAGGATCCGGCCATACCCCAGCTAATGGAGATGCTAGTCCTGGCGCCCTATCAGGCGCCGGAGAAGAAAACCAAGAAGAAGAAAGGCAAGGAGGCCAAGGGCGGCCCCCGCCATAAGGTCCTTCAGAAACAGTGTCCGGAGAGACCGAAGCCCTCTCTTCCCATGAGGGAGATGAGGAAGAAGAGGAGGAGGAGGTGGAGAGCGACTCCCCCCGTAAGGGGAGGAAGAATAAGAGGGCGGCCTCCGAAGACCCGGAGGAGGAGGCACCCAAGAGAGGGAAGCTGGCCCTCCCAGACAGTTCGGACTCAGAGACCGAACTAGTCCCCAAGAAACCTCCCAGGGTGAAGCCCCTGGCCGAATCGTAAGTATTCGGAAACTTACTGTTTATCTTCAGTCTACCTGCTTCCATTATATAAGTTATTTTGTTATTTGCCTTTCAGCCCTCCCCGCGAGCTCCCGCATACTCCACTATAGGAGGGGAATTCTCTGCCGCCCGAAATGGCAGAGAGCGACACATCATCGTGAGCCCCCTTGCCTATCGCCCTGGAGGACACCGAAGTGTCATCCAAAAGGACCTCTCCCGGCCGAGGTGGGGCAAACGAAGCTGCCGAGAAAGCGCCCAAGGTTAATACCTCGGTCACCGAAGACCTAGGGGAGGCGACCCCTATGACAACCGACGGTGGGGAGCCCCAACAATCCGGACCCCCGCCGAACACCATTTCGGAGACCAACGTGGCTCCGGGATTGGATAAGCAGCCCCCTTTGAAGGAGGGGGGAGGAGCATCAGCTCCAACGACGGCCTCCATTAATCCGGAGGCGCCCAACGCTCTAGAGGAAGCACTGCAAGGTGCTTCCGTTGTGGAGAAGCACCGCACCCATAGCGGTTATGGAGAAGGTTCAGTCCGCTAAAAACGGACTGAATGAGGCCTTTAGTAGCCTACTGATAGGCTTTGAGGTATGCGATGTAATGTTATAAAAAAGTTTTCATATAGAAGAATAAACCTATATATAGACAGTATCCCCTGAGGCTCTGTTTGGTTTAGAAAAAACTGGACAGAGGATCCATATAGTAATTGGGATAGTAACATACTATGCTACCATTGTAACAGGCCTCCATGCTGGCGGCTACCGCCCAGGCCACAGAAGTTTTCAAACTCAATCGGAAGCTTCAAGTGGCCGATGAGGAGCTCGACCGCATCAACAAGCGGTTCGATGAAACGCAAGGTATGTGTACAATGTTAAGAATGTATTTTCATGTCAGGAGTGATATGTATATTGAGAGGTTAACTCATATAATGCTTTGATTGTGAGCATAGTTGGCGCAGCCGAGGTCAAGACCCTCAAAGGCGCCCTCGCCCAGGCCAAGAAAGAAGCAGAGGCGAACAAGGCAGCCGCGGATAAAGGGGCTGCTGAACTAGAGGCCGAACAAGTTGCCCGCCGTCAACACGAAGCTCGGGTGGCCGAAGTCGAGCAGGAGCTGAAGGATGCCATTAGCAAATGTGAAACCTTGGAGCAGAAGACTTTGGCCCAGTCGTCCGAGCTTGCCAAGGCTCTCCATGATGCCAAAGAGGCACGGAGCGAGTCCCGGAGTGCTCGTGAAGAGATCCGTCAGGCGAGGCAGATAGCGGCTGGTAAGGCCTTTCTTTTGCAGAGTGTCTTTGGAGGTCAGAGGTATGCTTTGCTGACCCGAGTGTGGAGTTCTCCAGGCACGTTTGTGGATCTTTCGAAGAGTGCCGCTGATGCCACACAGTACTTCCGAGCCCAGGAGGGGAACTCGACCGAGAAGCTATTCTGGTTGCAATTTGTCACGCCGAAACACTCGACACCTCTCCTGGGTGACCAACTGAAGTAGCTGTCGGAGCTGCATAGGGTGGCAGGTTTGACCATGAAGGACTTAATAGTCCAACTCTGGCTGACCGAGCCGATCCCTAGTAGCTACTTCAGTTTGGTGAAGCGGCTTGTCGACGTGCGGCCGCGGATTGATGCTGTGAAGCGCTCGGCCTGCATAGAGGGTGCCCGGATGGCCTTCGCCCGCGTCAAAATGCAATGGGTGAAGATGAAGGCCACCGAAGTGGCAACCGCAGGCCCGCCCGAAGGCAAAGATCATCGGAAGGCAGAGAGGTACTTCGACGACGTCCTAGAAGGAGCCCGAGAGATAGAGGGTCAGTGTTCTAAGGACGTGATATTTGATTGAATGTGTTCGGGTTGTACGAACTATGTTATGAACCCGTGCTATGATATATCTATGCTGCGCATATTATTCGAGCAATTTTTCCCTCCTGTGCGGCCGTTTAATTATATTTTTGAAAGTTGCCAGTCGTCGGCTTCAGCCCCCATGTAGATACTACATGGGTGTTCGGTGTAACATGTGACCACACTTTGTCCAATGTCTTGGTCCGTAAAGGAGGTGTCCGCAAAGTGAACCAGGCAATCAGACTATGCGTCTTTATTACTTTCACTTAGCCATTGGAGTTTGACTGTGGAGCTAAGTACTAGCCCCTTGTGTGTGTGTGGCTATCCGGACTACGGTGCCTTTTCCATGCGGCTGGACGAAGACCAGCCCCTCGTATAACACGGGGTGAATCGCTAATGATTTGTAGTATAATACTAAGTCGCCGAATCGCCGACCAGCTCTCGCCTATCATGACAGTCAGTTTTTGGCTTTCTCTACTGAGGTACTTGACCGGACAAACCAGAAATATAATCGCAGTAGTTCTACCTTTACTACCTTAGTCGAACAAGCGGAACATAAGGTGGTAAGCACAGGAGCCGGGCAACCCAACTATAGACCAAAGACATGATTCGGAGCCGATGCATATAATGCAATATATAGGACGCCGAAGAATTCCCTATAGGTGTTCGGACTTAAAATGTGCAGGCCCGAATACAGCCCCCGGTGTTAAGGCCGGATTAATGCACGCGTGGCCGTCTGAAGTAGGGAGGGGATATAGATGATAGTATGAAATAAAAGTAATTGCCAAACAAAGTGGTAATCAATTGCTTCCTTTATACCCTGATTAATATGTCGAGTCGTGTTGTTACAGATGATGCCATGAGTATCTCAGCCATTTTACATGCCAAAAGTTTACACAAGGGAAAGGTTTACACAGGTCCTAAAAGTAGTGGTTTGAAGATCCCAATGATGGCCTGCTGCACGTCTGCGCCGCCTCTCCTTGGTGATACATCCTTGATCATCGTCTGCTAGAAAAAAGGGGCCTAGAAAGAAGTCCCCATATGACCGTAGGTCATGTAGGTTTTTTAACGAACCTACAATGGAAAAAATATTTGAGGTCCGAATAGGGTCAAGCCATACTATGGACCTTTTTCACAGTGTGCCTTCGGCGCTGCCAAAGGTATTTTAAGTGCGTAATTATGTACGCGAGGTACGCATGCCGCAACCTTATGGGGCGATCGTCGGAGGTGAAATTGCTATTCAAGCTCCGGTGCCCCCGAGCTGCCGCATTGTAATGTGGGTCGGACGTGTTTAGTAGTATCATGGGTCTTGATGACCGATGTGTTTTTCGGCTTGATAAGGCCGCCCTGTACTTTGGCTGCTAGAGCCGCAGTGTGCTCCTCAGTATGGAGGGAGCGCTCCATATTCCAATTTACGGTGATGACGCCACGCGGTCCAGGCATTTTGAGCTTCAAATAAGCGTAGTGCGGGACTGCATTAAAGCGTGCGAAAGCAGTTTGCCCGAGCAGTGCACGATAGCCACTGCGAAAAGGGACGATGTCGAAGATCAATTCTTCGCTTCGGAAGTTGTCTGGAGAGCCGAATACTACTTCCAGTGATAAGGAGCCCGTGCAGCGGGCCTCCACGCCGGGTATCACTCCTTTAAAGGTAGTGTTGCTAGGCTTGATTCTTGACGGGTCAATACCCATCTTACGGACAGTATCCTGATAGATCAAGTTGAGGCTGCTGCCGCCATCCATAAGGACTCTAGTGAGATGATATCTGTCGATGATAGGATCGAGTACCAGGGCCGCCGAACCTTCGTGACGGATACTAGTTGGGTGGTCCCTGCGATCTAAGGTGATCGGACAGGCCGACCATGGGTTGAATTTTGGGGCGACAGGATCTACGGCGTAGACTTCCCTTAATGCGCGTTTGCGCTCCCTCTTGGGGATGTGGATGACATAGATCATGTTCACCATTTTCACCTCGGGGGGAAACTGTTTCTGTCCCCCAGTGTTCAGCGGCCGAGGCTCATAATCATCCTCGCTTTGAGGTCCTTTCCCCTTATGTTCGGCATTTAATTTACCGGCCTATTTAAAAACCCAGCAGTTTCTGTTGGTGTGGTTGGCAGGCTTGTCAGGGGTGCCATGAATCTGGTAAGGTCGCTCTAGTATTTTGTCCAAATTGGATGGACCGTCCCTATTACCTTTGAACGGCTTCTTTCATTGACCAGATTTAGAGCCACTGAATTCGGCGTTTACTGCCGTATCCTCTGTTTCTTCGTTGTTGTTCCGATGCTTGTTTTTGCTGCGTTGTGGCCTTCCACTGCCATCCCTGGCTTCAGAGGTGCCGGGGTCACTGGTACTGTTGCTTCTACTAGCCAGCCAGCTATCTTCGCCTGTGTAGAAGCGGGTCATAAGTGCAGTAAGAGCTGCCATAGTCTTCGGCTTTTCCTGATCGAGGTGTCGGGTGAGCCATTCGTCATGGACGCTGTGCTTAAATGCCGCTAGGGCTTCGGCATCTGGACAGTCCACGATTTGGTTCTTTTTAATTAAGAACTGATTCCAAAGTTTGCGAGCTGACTCTCCAGGTTGCTGGACTATGTTACTCAAGTCATCAGCATCCGGTGGCCGGACATAGGTGCCCTGAAAGTTGTCCCGAAAGCATCCTCTAAGTCTTCCCAACTTCCAATGGAGTTATCTGGGAGGTTGTTCAACCAGTGCCGTGCTGGTCCTTTCAGCTTTAGAGGAAGGCATTTAATGGCGTGGAGATCATCTCCGTGAGCCATGTGAATGTGGAGAAGAAAATCTTCAATCCATACAGCGGGATCCGTCGTTCCATCGTATTGCTCCATGTTCACGGGTTTAAACCCCTCCGGAAATTGGTGATGCATTACCTCATCAGTAAAGCACATGGGGTGTGTGGCACCTCTGTACCGGGCGACATCGCGACGGAGTTCGGATGACATCTGTGTTTGGTGCTGACCCCGAACTTGGTTAGGTTTGTCGTGCCAGGCTTGATGGCTGTCATTTCGCGTGGGGGCACGTCCTCTTGATCCATAGATGGATCTGGTCTGGCCGGCTCTATTGGTCAGGTCTTGACGTAGGTCATACGTGTAGCCCTGAGCCGTTGCTTCCTTGCCTCTATGACGAGGGGGCGTGGGCTGGTGTTCGGCATAATTAGCCGTTTTGTCCCGTCCACGTGGTGGTCGGTCCGGTTGATCGGCCAAATTGTATTTTGACGGTATTGGCTCGAAGGCCTCGTCGTCGAATTGTGGCAGTAGCCTGCGCTTGGGATAACTCTTTGTTTGGTGCTCAAAGCCATATCCTTCTTCGGCGGCTAGGACCTTAGTCCATCTGGCGTTGAGCGTATCCTGTTCGGCTTGAATCTGTTGTTGTTTCTTTTTCAGGCTACGTGCAGTGGTGATGAACCGTCGCTTGAAGCGTTCTTGTTCGAGGGGTTCCTCTGGGACGATGAAATCTTCGTCACCGAGGCTAACATCCTCTTCGGAGACAGGTAAGTAGTTACTAACTTCCGAATCCTCGTGATCGGCGAGTTCATCAAGGCTGTATTAACCCTCTTCCCCTTCATCCTGCTCGAACGCAGGCTCAACGGGGTGGTCGGGGTCTTCGGCGTTGTCCGGAGTCTCATTATCTTCGGTGCTGGTATTGCTTTCCCTTCCCCGACGTGATCGTGAGCGGCGCCGCTGACGCCGGCTTTTTGGTGGTTCATCAACGAGCTTATCCTCATCTGGATCTTGAGTTCCATCGTCGTCCTTCTTCTCAGGTGTGTCCACCATGTATACATCATAAGTAGAAGTTGCCATCCAACGCCCAGTGATGGGCGGGTTTTGACCTGTTTCGGCTTCGACATCGTCGTCCATGCCATCGATGTCTTCAGAAGCGTAGTCTAGCATGTCGGTTAGATCCTCGACAGTGGCTATTAAGTGGGTGGTGGGTGGGACGTAAAATTCCCTACTCTGAGCCCCCAGTTCAAACTGGGTATAGTTCGGAGGTGACACTTCCGTAATGGCGAGAGATTGTATTAACTCCAGCGTTTAGTTTAAGAGCAAAAGCTGGACGGGCGTCTGAGTATCTGTGGAGCTAGGCTCGGCGATAACCACTTGACCGAGCCCGAAGGACGCAGACCTCGAGAGTTCAGAGTTTGTGTCCCAAGGCAAGTCCGGCTCCCCGATGACGGGGGGAGTCCCGTTTGACTCCGGGTCCGCCGATGGTGTGGTCGCATCTGGGTCTCTGGCTAGAAGCTCCGTGATGGGAGAAAGTCCGGCGGGCTTCATCCTCCTGTCTTTGGATGAAGTGGTCTGCTCTAGATCTAAGGCCGAGGTAGACATGAGTGTCGACCCCTGGACGGGATCTGATGGTAGATCCGAAGGTCCTCCTTCGTGCGGGTGGGGAGCGGCAGCTGAGGCCGCGAACCCCTCGAAGACCAGGTCTCCTCGGATATCAGCGATGTAGTTCAGACTTCCGAACCTGATCTGGTGACCAGGGGCGTAGCTGTCTACCTGCTCAAGGTGAACGGTCGAGTTGGCACATAGCATGAAGCCGGCAAACACAAAGAGTTGACCAGGGAGAAAAGCCTCCCCAAAAACAGCATCGTTGTCGATAACGAGGCAAGCCATCAATTCTTTTGCCGACAACACAACGGAACTCTCAATGAAAGCACCAATGTCAGTGTCAAAACCGGCAGATCTCGGGTAGGGGTCCCAAGCTGTGTGTCTGAGGATCGATGGTAACAAGGGACAATGGGAACACAATGTTTACCCAGGTTCAGGCCCTCTTTAAGGAGGTAAAACCCTACGTCCTGCTTGATTGTATTCGAAGAGTATTGGGGTTACAAGAGTTGATCTACCTCAAGATCGTTATGGCTAAACCCTAGCTGTCTAGCCTATGATTATTCTGATAGCTTCTACAGACTAAACCCTCCGATTTATATACACACCGGAGGGGCCTAGGGTTGTACAGAGTTGGTTTGCAGAAGAAGGAAATAGTACATCCGGACACCAAACTTGCCGTCCACGCATATAGTAGTCCTACCCGGACATGGAGGATAATCCTCTGCTTTATCTTCACGGCCCGTCAGTCTGGCCCATATCGAATAGACCGGACACCCGAGGACCCCCTAATCCAGGACTCCCTCAGGCAACCCCACTTGTGCTTAAACGATGAGTATGACCTATGATCAAATGTTCTCATTTGACTCCTAAGTTAATATACTCATATATAGATGACCTAGTCATCGCAAATTGCTTGATAGATGCTAGAATTGGTTGTGCATGTTTGACACATATTTCACTCGCTATTTTTATTATGTGAGCATGTTGGTTGTATATTTTCTCCATTCGAGGACATCCATTTGTTGTTTTGATTGTCTTGGTTTTTGTTGGCCAAGTGGATGTACAAGAATGCCTAAGAAGCTTCTCTAGTTATCTATGATATCTTGTCTCAAATTCTTTTCATGCTATATCACAAAAATTAAACAAGTCTTTTTCGGACCCTCCGGGTGAGGAGCACTCGGAGCCACCGATCTGACAAGGGCTGACCTCCAAAACCTTATCTATGCATTTTGGTTGGACCAACTCACTCAAACTCGATCAGACCAAAATCATTTAGATTGGTCTAGGTTTTCATCTCGGTGCTACCGATTAGACCAACTCGGTGTCACCGATTTGCTGTAACTGCACGCAGTTGCATGTCTCGATGCCATCGATTTGTTCCACTCGGTGCCACCGACAACATATGGGTATATATACCCCGCATGACCGTACATTGAAAATTTCTTCAAACATCACTAGTCCACACCCTGTTGCTGCCATCCCCCTGGTCTCTAGATCATTGTCTCGTCTTCAGTACGCCTTTACCGTAGGACTCCATCATCGTCAATGGCAATCTGCCCCGCCATTGCCGCCGTAGAGAATCTTCACCAAGTTAGGGTGAGATTCGACCCCCTCATGCTTCACTCTTTCTGATTCAATGCATAAGGGTTTTGCCATGTATCTTGCCACGAATGAGATTCTTCTATCCACTAGATTAATTCCTTAGAATAGTTCTGAGCAAAAAAATTAGGTTTAGGTTTTCATTGAAAGCATCTCGGACCGACCGATTAGGAATTTTTGGTTCCACCGATTTGGCTCCGGCCATTGCACTAGTACATCTCGGTGCCACCGAGAAGTGCTAATCGGTGAGACTGAACATGAAATTTCAGTGAAGCCCTAGCAACTAGGAGACACCGAATCACATCTTGGTCAGACCAAAATGGTGTGTTCCATTTCTGTAGAGTACTTCAGTATCACAGAAATGACCAACTCGGTAGCTCCGAAATGCATTCTGTGAAAACCTAAAACTAAGACTTGAATTCAAATTTTGAAAAATCATCTGCTTTTTGTGATAACTCATCTACTCTGCCCATACCTATCTATTCACAGGGTCTGTTTGCAAGATGTCAAGTGCAAGTGATAACCAGAATGAGTCTGAGCAGAATGTGAATCTCAGTGAAGGATCAAGTCCAGCAGAGAGCTACGATGAAGGCAGCAGGAGCACTCCTAGCAATCTGCCTAAGGCTGCCAAGAGGAATAGGAAGAACAAGGGCTTAGAAACAGAGGATGAGGACTTCCAGCCTAAGGAAGTGACCTCAAAGAAGAAGACAGTGGTCGCAAAGGGCTATGGCACAGCAGCCAGCACAAAACAATCTGCTAGTACCAAGGAGAGATCAGTTATTAGCAAGGTCCCAATCTCCAAGTCTGACAAAGCCTCAGCTCCCAAAGAAACTATGACATTCACACTTGAGGAGCCAAGTGAGACAGAGGCTGCTGCAACAAAGTAGAAGAAGAGGGTGAGGAAGACAACTTGTCGAGTTATTGGCAGACCCTCCATGATGATTGATGATGAGGAGGAGGAGGAACATATTGAAGTTGAAGCACCTCCAGCAAAGAGTCAGAAGCTAATGTCAGATGCTATGAAGTTGAAGCACCTCTAGTGCCTGAAGCTGATGTTGATGATGAGCCACTAGTGCTCAGAAAGTTAAAGCCTAAGATTCCAGATCATGACAATGCTCATCCAGTAGATGAGAACATGATGCTCGGGAAGGATAAGGGTCTGCGTTAGTGGAGGATGTATGATCTGTACTCTGTCAGGAGGAGGACTGCTTATGATTACCGCTTTCACACATGAGAGCAACAGGATTTCTATGAGACTGTTTTGCTTGACAAGAAGCCCATAGTCAGTGACAAGAAATGGGTGGATTGGAAGTATATTGATGCCTATGAAGATTACTTCCCCCATGTTCATGAAAGCTTCAAGCTTGCAGGTGTTGATGATTTTGTTGGGAAGAAGCTCACCAGATGGAATGATGAGATGATTATGCAATTCTACTCCACAACTCATTTTTTTCCAGATGGGAGTATTGCATGGATGACTGAGGGTTCCAAATACCAGTCAACTATCTCTGAGTGGGCTGAAATTCTTGGTGCCCCTAAGGAAGAAGAGAATGACATTGATGTGTATGGGAAGCCCAGGATGGACCACAACTCCATGGCTAATATGTACAAGCCAATTCCTGCCAAAGATGTTGAAAGTCTTAAGCTTGGTTCAATGAAGCATTTGCTTGCTGGTTTGATGCTCAACGGACACGGGTGTACTGGCTTAACCATGTGCGATGCAAGTGCGCTATGAAATCACCACGACTACGCAAACGCGAGCAAGGGTGTAGGTAGTGGATTAACCGTGTGCGATGCTAGTGCGCTGTGAAATCACCACGACTACACAAGTGCGAGCAAGGGTGGAGGTAGTGGCTTAACCGTGTGCGATGTAAGTGCGCTGTGAATCACCATGACTGTGCAAGCGTGAGCAAAGGTGGAAGTAGTGGCTTAACCGTGTACGATGCAAGTGCGTTGTGAAATCACCATGACTACGCATGCGTGAGCCAGGGTGGAGGTACTGGCTTAACCATGTGTGATGCAAGTGCACTGTGAAATCACCACGACTGCGCAAGCGCGAGCAAGGGTGGAGGTACTAGCTTAATCGTGTGCGATACTAGTGCGCTGTAAAATCACCACCTGTGCAAGCTAAAGGTGGGTAGTTTATTTAGAATAAATTCCATGTCTGCTTCTGAAAATTAGGACAAATCGTGTGCGATAGACCAGCTAGCTAGAAATCTAAAAACAAACTACCCACCTTGAGCGATGCCAAAATCGGCGGTTCCGCCGCTTTTCTTTATTATCATGTACACACATTCTTATTGGACCATGTGCGATCTTGGGTGCTCCCGCCCCGCATCAATTCCTTTACCCAAATTTTAGTAGCTGCGGTATTTCAACCGTCGCCCCCACTCCTCCACCACCGACCTTATAGTAAAATTCCAGTAGCCAAGGCATTTGAACCGTCGCCCTCCCTCGTCCACCACCATCTCCACCCACCATTACTAAAATTTTCAGTAGCCACGGCGTATCCCCCCCCCCCCCCCCCCCCCCCCCCCCCCCCCCCCCCCCCCCCCCCCCCCCCCCCCCCCCCCCCCCCCCCCCCCCCCCCCCCCCCCCCCCCCCCCCCCCCCCCCCCCCCCCCCCCCCCCCCCCCCCCCCCCCCCCCCCCCCCCCCCCCCCCCCCCCCCCCCCCCCCTCCATGATCCTCTCTAAGCTTGCCTGGTTCTGAGTTAGGGTAGCTAGTCCTTGCTCAATCCGCAGGGTGGATGCAATCAAGTAACCAAGCTGCTCTTGTTTGGTTTTCAGGAAATATTCAGATGCCTCCTCTTGAGTAGGCATCTTGGCAGCTTTCTCCTTCCTCGCCTTCTCCTTCTTGGCTTGTGCTTGGGCAGATGATGGCTCATTCTCAGTCATGACCACTTGATTATCTTCAAAGTCTGGACGGATGGGCAGGTGTTCCTTGTCCAATAAGTATATGCCCGTGCCCATCTTAGAGTTGATGAGCTCCTGAATCTGTGGGGCATATCCACAGCTCCTCTTCTGGTCTGCTGCTGTCCTCTTGATTGTTTCAATCATAAGGCTCATGACTTTGAATTTCTGTGGCACGTCAAAGATATGAAGCAAGTTGATCGCGTGGCCCCTGATCATCTTGTGATCTCCAGACTTGGGCAATAGGGTGTGCCTAAGAATCCAGTTGATGGTTGGCAGCCCTGACAGAAGATAGTGTACTGAGCCAAACTTGAACGTATCAAGTGCTTCATTTGGAATCTCCTTGTACATGTTTGACATTGAGTTGTGGTCCATCTTCTTCTTGGCATAAATGTCCAAGTCATCGTCATGCTCTTCTGGGGCATTAATCAGCTGAGCCCATTCAGCAACTGTAGACTGGTACCTCGTACCCTCTGACATCCATACAATCCTGCCATCTGGATAGAAATGGGCTGTGGAGTAGAACTGCATGATGAGTTCCTCGTTCCACTTTGTGAGCTTCTGCCCAACAAAGTCCTCTACTCCACATGCCTTGAAGCTGTCCTGCACTCCAGGGTAGTACTCTTCGTTGTCCTTGATGTATTGCCAATCAACCCATCTCATATCACAGACAATTGGCTTCTTGTCTAGCAGCACTGTCTCATAAAAGTCTTGCTGCTCCTTGGTGTGAAACCTGTAGTCAACTGCAGTCCTTCTCCTTGAAGCATACGGGTCTGCTTCTCTCCACTTCCGGAGCCCTGAATCTCTCCTGAGTTTCATATCCTCAGCCACAGGATGAGCATCGTTGTGGTCTGGGATCTTGGGCTTGAGCTTTCTAAGAACATTCTCTTCTTCTTCTTCTGCAGCTTCAGGCACTGGGGCCTTGTTCTTCTCAGTAGCTGGGATGCTTCTTGTGTTCCTCTTTGGCTTTGGCTTTGGAGCTGGCTTGGCCTTGGAAGCAGCTGCCCCTGTTCTTATGGCATCACCCATCAGCTTGGGTGCCTTAGGTGCTGGTGCAGCTACCTCTTCTTCTTCCTCCTCATCTTCCATGATGGAAGCCTTGCCAAGCACTCTGGCTACAGTTTTCTTCACCCTTTCTTTCCTCTTCTTGCCTTCAGCAGCAACTGGCTCAATGGGAGTGGGCTTCTCAGTTGAAGCTCTGGCCTTTGACATAGGCTGCCTGCCTGCTGGCCTTTTGATCTTCATCCCTGGTTTTATGCCCTGTGCTGGCTCAACTCTCTTGGAAGTTGCTTCCTCTTCTGCCACATAATCCTCATCTTCTGAGTCTGAGGTTCTCTTCTTTCTCTGTCTTGTGGCAGCTTTAGGCAGATTGCTAGGGGTGCTCCTGCTGCCATCATCTGAGGAACTTGAGGGACTAGTGCCCTCACTCATCTGCACTTGCTGCTCTGACAAGTTCTGGCTATCACTTTGGTCTGACATGATGCAAACTCTGACTGCTGACCCTGTGAATAGGTTATAGATGAGATAGAGTGGATAAGCATCACAAAATGCAGAGATTTTTGCAAAAGAATAATTCAAAAACTTAGTTTTAGTTTCCCACTGAAAGCATCTCGGATCTACCGATTTCTAAACTCGGTGATACCGAAGCAGTTTTGGCACCTAAACTAGTGAACTCGGTCAGACCGAGTCACAGTTCGGTGGCACCGAGACTGCTAGGGTTTCACAGAGTTCCAAAATCGGTCACACCGATAAGTAATTCTCGGTCAGACCGAGTCTCACTTGTGCAATGGCATAAGCCAAATCGGTGGGACCGAGTTTTTCAACTCGGTGGGTCCGAGATGGTTTCGGCGGAAACCTAACCCTAAAATTTTCGAATTAAACCTAATCTACGAGTTCATTGACTGGATAGAAGTTTAACAAACGTGGCAAGAATCATGATGATCACAATGTGCTAAGAATCGGATTGGGGAATAGCACAAAGATCGAGTCCATACCCTAGTTCGGCGGAGACTCGCTACGGCGGCAACGGCGGGGTTGAATTTCCGTTGACGGCGACGGCCCCCCCCCCCCCCCCCCCCCCCATGGAGACCAGCGACTGGAGGCGGCTGGCGGCGAGGAGACGATCCGGAGACCAAGTTGGCAGAGCAGGCTATCGCGCGGGCGAAGGGGTTCGGAGAAATTTCCAAATTTTTGCCCGTGACTATATATAGCCCGACCCTGTCGGTGTGACCGAGTGGAACAACTCGGTGGCACCGAGATGCAAAACTGTATACAGTTGTTGCAACTCGGTGTGACCGAATGGTTCAAATCGGTTGCACCGAGATCGAAAACCTAGATCAACTTAATGATCTCGGTAGGACCGAAAGTAGGGTATCGGTCAGACCGAGAATCATAAAGAGGTTTTGGAAGTTTAAGTCTATGCCCCCCCCCCCCCCCCCCCCCCCCCCCCCCCCCCCCCCCCCCCCCCCCCCCCCCCCCCCCCCCCCCCCCCCCCCCCCCCCCCCCCCCCCCCCCCCCCCCCCCCCCCCCCCCCCCCCCCCCCCCCCCCCCCCCCCCCCCCCCCCCCCCCCCCCCCCCCCCCCCCCCCCCCCCCCCCCCCCCCCCCCCCCCCCCCCCCCCCCCCCCCCCCCCCCCCCCCCCCCCCCCCCCCCCCCCCCCCCCCCCCCCCCCCCCCCCCCCCCCCCCCCCCCCCCCCCCCCCCCCCCCCCCCCCCCCCCCCCCCCCCCCCCCCCCCCCCCCCCCCCCCCCCCCCCCCCCCCCCCCCCCCCCCCCCCCCCCCCCCCCCCCCCCCCCCCCCCCCCCCCCCCCCCCCCCCCCCCCCCCCCCCCCCCCCCCCCCCCCCCCCCCCCCCCCCCCCCCCCCCCCCCCCCCCCCCCCCCCCCCCCCCCCCCCCCCCCCCCCCCCCCCCCCCCCCCCCCCCCCCCCCCCCCCCCCCCCCCCCCCCCCCCCCCCCCCCCCCCCCCCCCCCCCCCCCCCCCCCCCCCCCCCCCCCCCCCCCCCCCCCCCCCCCCCCCCCCCCCCCCCCCCCCCCCCCCCCCCCCCCCCCCCCCCCCCCCCCCCCCCCCCCCCCCCCCCCCCCCCCCCCCCCCCCCCCCCCCCCCCCCCCCCCCCCCCCCCCCCCCCCCCCCCCCCCCCCCCCCCCCCCCCCCCCCCCCCCCCCCCCCCCCCCCCCCCCCCCCCCCCCCCCCCCCCCCCCCCCCCCCCCCCCCCCCCCCCCCCCCCCCCCCCCCCCCCCCCCCCCCCCCCCCCCCCCCCCCCCCCCCCCCCCCCCCCCCCCCCCCCCCCCCCCCCCCCCCCCCCCCCCCCCCCCCCCCCCCCCCCCCCCCCCCCCCCCCCCCCCCCCCCCCCCCCCCCCCCCCCCCCCCCCCCCCCCCCCCCCCCCCCCCCCCCCCCCCCCCCCCCCCCCCCCCCCCCCCCCCCCCCCCCCCCCCCCCCCCCCCCCCCCCCCCCCCCCCCCCCCCCCCCCCCCCCCCCCCCCCCCCCCCCCCCCCCCCCCCCCCCCCCCCCCCCCCCCCCCCCCCCCCCCCCCCCCCCCCCCCCCCCCCCCCCCCCCCCCCCCCCCCCCCCCCCCCCCCCCCCCCCCCCCCCCCCCCCCCCCCCCCCCCCCCCCCCCCCCCCCCCCCCCCCCCCCCCCCCCCCCCCCCCCCCCCCCCCCCCCCCCCCCCCCCCCCCCCCCCCCCCCCCCCCCCCCCCCCCCCCCCCCCCCCCCCCCCCCCCCCCCCCCCCCCCCCCCCCCCCCCCCCCCCCCCCCCCCCCCCCCCCCCCCCCCCCCCCCCCCCCCCCCCCCCCCCCCCCCCCCCCCCCCCCCCCCCCCCCCCCCCCCCCCCCCCCCCCCCCCCCCCCCCCCCCCCCCCCCCCCCCCCCCCCCCCCCCCCCCCCCCCCCCCCCCCCCCCCCCCCCCCCCCCCCCCCCCCCCCCCCCCCCCCCCCCCCCCCCCCCCCCCCCCCCCCCCCCCCCCCCCCCCCCCCCCCCCCCCCCCCCCCCCCCCCCCCCCCCCCCCCCCCCCCCCCCCCCCCCCCCCCCCCCCCCCCCCCCCCCCCCCCCCCCCCCCCCCCCCCCCCCCCCCCCCCCCCCCCCCCCCCCCCCCCCCCCCCCCCCCCCCCCCCCCCCCCCCCCCCCCCCCCCCCCCCCCCCCCCCCCCCCCCCCCCCCCCCCCCCCCCCCCCCCCCCCCCCCCCCCCCCCCCCCCCCCCCCCCCCCCCCCCCCCCCCCCCCCCCCCCCCCCCCCCCCCCCCCCCCCCCCCCCCCCCCCCCCCCCCCCCCCCCCCCCCCCCCCCCCCCCCCCCCCCCCCCCCCCCCCCCCCCCCCCCCCCCCCCCCCCCCCCCCCCCCCCCCCCCCCCCCCCCCCCCCCCCCCCCCCCCCCCCCCCCCCCCCCCCCCCCCCCCCCCCCCCCCCCCCCCCCCCCCCCCCCCCCCCCCCCCCCCCCCCCCCCCCCCCCCCCCCCCCCCCCCCCCCCCCCCCCCCCCCCCCCCCCCCCCCCCCCCCCCCCCCCCCCCCCCCCCCCCCCCCCCCCCCCCCCCCCCCCCCCCCCCCCCCCCCCCCCCCCCCCCCCCCCCCCCCCCCCCCCCCCCCCCCCCCCCCCCCCCCCCCCCCCCCCCCCCCCCCCCCCCCCCCCCCCCCCCCCCCCCCCCCCCCCCCCCCCCCCCCCCCCCCCCCCCCCCCCCCCCCCCCCCCCCCCCCCCCCCCCCCCCCCCCCCCCCCCCCCCCCCCCCCCCCCCCCCCCCCCCCCCCCCCCCCCCCCCCCCCCCCCCCCCCCCCCCCCCCCCCCCCCCCCCCCCCCCCCCCCCCCCCCCCCCCCCCCCCCCCCCCCCCCCCCCCCCCCCCCCCCCCCCCCCCCCCCCCCCCCCCCCCCCCCCCCCCCCCCCCCCCCCCCCCCCCCCCCCCCCCCCCCCCCCCCCCCCCCCCCCCCCCCCCCCCCCCCCCCCCCCCCCCCCCCCCCCCCCCCCCCCCCCCCCCCCCCCCCCCCCCCCCCCCCCCCCCCCCCCCCCCCCCCCCCCCCCCCCCCCCCCCCCCCCCCCCCCCCCCCCCCCCCCCCCCCCCCCCCCCCCCCCCCCCCCCCCCCCCCCCCCCCCCCCCCCCCCCCCCCCCCCCCCCCCCCCCCCCCCCCCCCCCCCCCCCCCCCCCCCCCCCCCCCCCCCCCCCCCCCCCCCCCCCCCCCCCCCCCCCCCCCCCCCCCCCCCCCCCCCCCCCCCCCCCCCCCCCCCCCCCCCCCCCCCCCCCCCCCCCCCCCCCCCCCCCCCCCCCCCCCCCCCCCCCCCCCCCCCCCCCCCCCCCCCCCCCCCCCCCCCCCCCCCCCCCCCCCCCCCCCCCCCCCCCCCCCCCCCCCCCCCCCCCCCCCCCCCCCCCCCCCCCCCCCCCCCCCCCCCCCCCCCCCCCCCCCCCCCCCCCCCCCCCCCCCCCCCCCCCCCCCCCCCCCCCCCCCCCCCCCCCCCCCCCCCCCCCCCCCCCCCCCCCCCCCCCCCCCCCCCCCCCCCCCCCCCCCCCCCCCCCCCCCCCCCCCCCCCCCCCCCCCCCCCCCCCCCCCCCCCCCCCCCCCCCCCCCCCCCCCCCCCCCCCCCCCCCCCCCCCCCCCCCCCCCCCCCCCCCCCCCCCCCCCCCCCCCCCCCCCCCCCCCCCCCCCCCCCCCCCCCCCCCCCCCCCCCCCCCCCCCCCCCCCCCCCCCCCCCCCCCCCCCCCCCCCCCCCCCCCCCCCCCCCCCCCCCCCCCCCCCCCCCCCCCCCCCCCCCCCCCCCCCCCCCCCCCCCCCCCCCCCCCCCCCCCCCCCCCCCCCCCCCCCCCCCCCCCCCCCCCCCCCCCCCCCCCCCCCCCCCCCCCCCCCCCCCCCCCCCCCCCCCCCCCCCCCCCCCCCCCCCCCCCCCCCCCCCCCCCCCCCCCCCCCCCCCCCCCCCCCCCCCCCCCCCCCCCCCCCCCCCCCCCCCCCCCCCCCCCCCCCCCCCCCCCCCCCCCCCCCCCCCCCCCCCCCCCCCCCCCCCCCCCCCCCCCCCCCCCCCCCCCCCCCCCCCCCCCCCCCCCCCCCCCCCCCCCCCCCCCCCCCCCCCCCCCCCCCCCCCCCCCCCCCCCCCCCCCCCCCCCCCCCCCCCCCCCCCCCCCCCCCCCCCCCCCCCCCCCCCCCCCCCCCCCCCCCCCCCCCCCCCCCCCCCCCCCCCCCCCCCCCCCCCCCCCCCCCCCCCCCCCCCCCCCCCCCCCCCCCCCCCCCCCCCCCCCCCCCCCCCCCCCCCCCCCCCCCCCCCCCCCCCCCCCCCCCCCCCCCCCCCCCCCCCCCCCCCCCCCCCCCCCCCCCCCCCCCCCCCCCCCCCCCCCCCCCCCCCCCCCCCCCCCCCCCCCCCCCCCCCCCCCCCCCCCCCCCCCCCCCCCCCCCCCCCCCCCCCCCCCCCCCCCCCCCCCCCCCCCCCCCCCCCCCCCCCCCCCCCCCCCCCCCCCCCCCCCCCCCCCCCCCCCCCCCCCCCCCCCCCCCCCCCCCCCCCCCCCCCCCCCCCCCCCCCCCCCCCTGATGGCTCTCTCACTGAATGAGAAGGAGGTGGAGGGGTATATATAGCCTCCACACAAAATCCAACCGTTACACAGTTTTCCAATCTCGGTGGGACCGAATCAAAAAACTCAGTCTGACCGAAATAGTAAACCTAGTGACCGTTAGGAATTTTGGTGGGACTGACATGCAACTTGGTAGGACCGATTCGGTTAGGGTTTGGGCATAACTAATATCGGTGAGACCGATTACACAAACTCGGTGAGACCGAATTTGGTAACTAGCTAACCAGAGAGTTGGTCAGGCAAACTCGGTGGGACCGATTTGCCCTTTCGGTGAGACCAAGTGGAACTCGGTGAGACCGAAAAGTTACAAAGGGGAAACACTGAGTTTACATTGCAATCTCGCTGGGACCGATTCGCTCTTTCGGTGGGACCGAAAAGTTACGAAAGGGAAACAGAGAGTTTGCAACCCCATCTCGGTGAGACCGAGATCCTTATCGGTAGAACCGAATTGCTAGGGTTTGGCAGTGGCTAATGACAAGTGAAACTCGGTGGCGCCGGATAGGAAGAATCGGTAGGACCGAGTTTGGCTTAGGGTTTAGGTCATATGTGGATATGGAAAAATAGTTGAGGGTTTTGGAGCATATCACTAAGCACATGAAGTAAGAGGCTCATTAAGCAACACCTCATCCCTCCTTGATAGTATTGGCTTTTCCTAAAGACTCAATGTGATCTTGGATCACTGAAATATAAAATTAAGAGTCTTGAGCTTTTGAGCTTGAGCCAATCCTTTGTCCTTAGCATTTTGAGGGTTCCACTTTCACATCCATGCCATGCCAATCATTGAGCTTTCCTGAAATAATCATCTTGGAATAGCATTAGCTCAATGAGCTATATGTTGTTATGAATTACCAAAACCACCTAGGGATAGTTGCACTTTCAATCTCCCCCTTTTTGGTAATTGATGACAACATATAGATCAAAGCTTCAACAAATGATAATAAGCATGAAATATATTGTCGCTTTGAGAAGTATGTGATAAGTAAGAGCTCCCCCTAAATTTGTGCATATTTAAAATTTGCTTTGGACTGCAAATGCACAAAGAATTAGAATTATGGGTTACTCTTCCATGTCACATACATCTTGGTGGAGCGCTCAAACATGATAAGAATGAAATACATGCACTCATCACCAAGAATAGTGAATGATCACAAATGATAGATAGAATGATAATATTTAAGCAAGCATTAAGCAAACATTAAGTGTAGCTTATGATCAAACACATGATCATCGATGTCTCACAAACATAAGGACGTAGTATCTCACACACAAGCAAACAAAGTTTGAAAAACCACCAAATAAAGCAAGAGAGAAAAGTAACACTCTCTCTCTCGAAGCCTATGATCTATACATCTTCTCCCCCTTTGGCAACAAGTTACCAAAAAGTTCCTAGAAAATGCATAGTGCTAAATCGACGCTCAGGCTTGATCTTCAGGTGGTGGTGGAGTCCGGATCACTCCAAGGACGAAGGCTTCGGTAGATGCTGAAGTAGTCGCTGGAGTTGGAGCTGAAGTAGATGCTGGAGCTGGTGGAGTTGAAGCTGTAGCTGGTGCTGAAGTGGTGGCTCTGGTGTCAGCAACTGGCACAGCAGATGACCTCGGGCCTCGTGGCACTCTGGCAAAGGTATGAGTGGTAGTCCTGCCTCTCCTCTCCTGCATGTCCTCCTGGAGCTGCTCCACTGCAGACTGAACTTCTGTTACCTTGACATCCAAGTCATAGAACTTCTGTTCCATGATCCTCTCTAGGCTCTGCTGATTCTGAGTGAGAGAGGCCAGACTTTGCTCAATCCTCAGCGTGGATGCAATCAAGTAACCGAGCTGCTCTTGTTTGGTCTTCAAGAAGTATTCAGATGCCTCCTCTTGGGTAGGCATCTTGGTAGCTTTCTCCTTCCTAGGGAAACCCATGAGGCCCGGCTGCAGCAGCCGTCGGCTTGGAGCTAGAGGCCGCCCGGGGCACCGGCCGGGAGCTCGCCCAGGAGGGAGCGAGGAAGCGGGAGCCGGGTGCTGGCTGGCTCCGCCGACCACACGATGAACTTCGACAGCGCTTCAACAGCACGAACGCGCGGCCTGGGGGGACGTGCAGCAGGGGTGCACCCTCCAGCTGTAGCAACCCGCCTGTCATTGTGCTGAAGATCACCACCACGGCCGCGGGGAGCCACCGCGGTGGCCACAGGATGCTTGCGAGGGCGCCCTCTGCCACGCTTGGGTGGGGCAGAGGCGGGCTCAACCCGGCAAGACTTCCCCTTCTCGGCGGCCGAAAATCTCTTTGACGGGGCCATGAAGAAGAAGGAGAAGCGAGGAGGAATGGACTGGAAGGGCACGCACAGCTCTGTACTTATAGCCGGCGAAGGCCAACCGCCGGCCTCCACGATCACAGGTAATCATGACACGATCTGCATGCAGGGACTTGTCCAACTCGCGCGATCACCGACGCATCGTGGGGAAGTGGAGATGCCCACGTCCCATCAACCGCCATGCGGCGCCTAAGGCCGCAGGCTGTTAGGGCCCGCGGCGCTTCGCCCTTGTGTAGGATCGAAAGTATGTCTAGAGGGGGGTGATTAGACTACTTGACCAAATA